>JABUQX010122461.1:15000-17500 GCA_015478945.1 Trachelipus rathkii | reverse complement strand
TATAATATATTAATATATATAAATATATATTATATAATATAATATATATATATTAATTACATATATATATATATATATATAGTTATATATATATATATTATATATAGTATATATATATTATAATATAGTATATATATATAATAATTATATTAATAATATACTAATTATATATATATATATAAAAATATATATATATATATAATATATTATATTAATATAGTAAAATATATATTATATATATATAATATATATATTATACTAAATATATAATATAATATATATATATATATATATTCATAATATATATTTATAAAAATATATATTATAAATATTATATTATATAATATAGATTATATTATATTATATTACCGGTATATATATATATAATATATATAATATATATATATATATATATATATATATTACATATTCATATATAATATATAATTAATATATATAATATAATATATATAATAGATACAAAATATATATTATATATATATATAATTATATAGTAATATATATTATTAATATAATATATAATATTTATATATATAATATAATAATATATATAGAAATATATATATATATATATATATATATATTATATATAATATATTATATATTATTATAATATATATTACTATATATATATTTATATATTATTATATATATAAATAAATTATATATATATATATAATATATATATATATATAATATAAATATATATAAATATTATATATATATATTATTAATATATATATTATAATAATATAATTTATATATATAGATATAATATATATTTAATAATATATATAATAATATATATATATAATATATAATATATATTAATAATATTATAATATAATATATTAAACTTTCCTTGAGAAATCATTTTATAAGGACCACCTATTCACCCCACTATTTTGACTGTCCCTAAACTCAGAAAAATTTTCCTGCAAGATTCCTTACACAGGTCGGTTCACCGACACCCTTATTAGAACCCTTAGACCTATATTAACGAGACACTTCCAATTTGCCACTTTGACATTTCATTCCTACTAATACTTCAAATAGTAACTATCGAATCTATAGATTTCAATCCCGTAAAAGAGATTGCACTCCTCGATAGTTCTACTGTTACTAGAGTGCTGCTCTTGTAATGCCCGCATATGTAGTGTTCAGACTGGCCTGTACAACTTTGCATCAGAGAATTGCCAAAACAAAGGGTTTTCTTTCCGCCACCAATCTTCTTCAACCCTCGCCTCAAATTTCCATATCCTATTAAAAAACGTAGCCACAGCCATGTGAAAAAAAGACCAGTTCCTCATCGACCACCAATGACGTCTCGAATTCCTTGATCTCCGCGTCACTGATTTCTCAGACAGAAAATCTTGGAAGAGAGCGCTCACATCAATGAATAGGAACCTGAAACTCAACTCTGATTATCCTTCTATCAAAACTTAATTTATTTTAAATTTTTTAATTTAATAATTTCAATTATATTATGTCTTTAATGAATTTCATTTTATACTGTTTTAAATACTGAATTTTTAAGTTTAGTAAGATTCCCAAAACAAACCAAACCCAGTCTCAAGAGTATAATTTTGTAATTTAAATAGTATTGTTCCGGCCTTACAGCTTGTTATTCCAAGTTATTTTGTTAATCGCAGTTATGTAAAGGTTTAGGAAACGGAGGCTATTTTTTTTAAATTAATTTTTGTAATTTTTTTATGTATTATTTTTTTTATTTTCTCCCTCCTTATCTTTTATATATTTATATATAATGTATAATATTATTAGACACTTGATTATTAATAATTTATTATTTACTTAGGCGGGATGATGCCCCTTAAGCTATTAATAAGCCCTATGGACCACTCTCTTAGTGGTTTGGCCCTTCACGTCATTATATAATAATATAATTTATTATATATATAAATATATATATTATATATAGTGTATAGTAATATTTATATATACATATATACTATATTGTGTGCCTTAAAGCGTTTAGAAATCAGGTAAATCAAAACTGTCCTCCATACCCGTCCTACCCTTCCATAATCCATTGGATCTAATGATCTATTGATCTATTGATCTAGTTATCTATTGATCTATTCTATTGATTCAAGTATCTTTTTGTATAACATAATGTGTAGTGACTGTGATGTAGATTAAAAGCAAACATACCCGCCAAGGAGGAGGAGTAATATAATATTATAACCATCAAGTTTTATTCTGTATTTTAGTCCCGTGTTACTGGAGACTGTTGTTTAGTTATGTTTTAGTGTAGTTATTTTAGCTGTTAATATTATATTAATACTTATTGCTTTGTTCACCTATAAAAACGAAATATATTTAAATACTAACCACATATTATTTTATAAACAAATAACATATATATATCTATATAAAATATATATTAACTTGTATAAATTTAATCATTAAACATTGTACTTAATAATTGATATTACTAATACAAAATAAATTATAAAAT
>JABUQX010122461.1:0-10000 GCA_015478945.1 Trachelipus rathkii | reverse complement strand
ATATTACTTTCTATGCAGTAGAACTAGAGAAGAGATAAAAGATGTAGGTACTTCAGCGTATTATTGAAGCAAGAAAGAGGGATACCACAGGCAAGAGTTTTTGAACTGCCAAAACACTAAACTTTAATGCAGATATTATCAAGCGTGAATAGATTTGGAAACACGAAATAATTACACGAACCACCTGTATTAAAGAACTTTATATATGCCGATCTTCGAAAAAATAGTAATTGAGCTAGCTTAAGATATTTGTTTCCATGCAACGCCACAGAGATAGCGAGCATGCAATACATTAGTTAACGACAAGCTTCAAAGTAAGAAATTAAATGAAGAAAAGCAGCTTATTTGATATAATATATATTATATATATATATATATATATATATATATATAATATATTATATATATATATTATTATATATAATATATATATTTTATATATATAATATATATATATTTATATTAGTATATAAATTATAAATATATATATATATAGTATATAGTATATATATATATATATATATATATATATATATATAGTATATATATATCATTATATATAATATATATTATATATATATTATATATATATATGAATGATTTCGCCTACCAGGGGGAGGGAGAATAGGGAAATTTTTAAATGGGAAACTTTTTATTTGTTCATTCTAGAATCAAAATATTACCTTCGCTAGATTCGTCTAGTATTTCTGATTCCAAATATATAAATAATATGTCTTGATTTATTTTGTGAAAATTAACAGTAAACTATGGCCAAATTAAATGGGTGAGCCCCCCAAAAACACTTGGACCCCATAACTCAAAATATATTCGTTGCAGAACATTAATATATTGTGAACAGTAACTACAAGTGAAAAAGGACCCCTATTAATAAACTGTCTTCAAAAACCAGATACGTAATAGTGGGAAGAAATTGGTCAGATATGTTCACTTAATGCCCCAAAAAATAAAAAAGTGGGGTCTGTGCGGGAGGGATAGGGGTTACACATCGCTGATATTTTAACCATAACATCAGAACATAATACTGATGTCTGTGCATACAGTTGTTTTGTGAATTTTCAAGAAAAGGTATGTTTCATCCAACCTAATATATATATATAATATATATATATATATATATATATTATATATATATATATATATTATTATATATAATATATATATAATATATAATATATATATATATATATATATAGGCCATATATATATATATATATATATATATATATATATAATATATATATATTATTAATATATTAATATATAATATATATATATATATATATATTGTATATATATATATAGGCCTATATATATATATAATAATATATATATTACTATATATTTATATTATATATATATATATCGATCCAACCATATATATATATAATACTATACTATACTATACTTGACTTGTACTTAAATACAATTTTTTTGGAGTACCTGTACTGTGCTTGCAGTACTCTAAAACCCAGTGTTACTTGTACTTGACCTTTTGCACTGGGAAAGATTTGCAAATACTTGCAAGTAAGTACTTTGCAGTTTTTAACTTTCCAATATTTTTTTCTCTTTTTATCATTTTCATCACGTAATTATGATGATTGTTATATCTATATATGTATTCTAAATACAATTTCATTTCGATATAAATTTGTATATATATATATATTATATATTATATATATATATATATATAAATATATATATAATTATATATATATATAATATATATATATATATATATATATAATATAGATATAATATATTATATAATATATATATATAGGGAGATGGTGATTGAATCATTTGGAAGTTGTAGTAACAGGCGGTTTACTGTAGGGTATAATTTCAGGATTGGAGAAGAGCAATAATAGTACCCTTAGGGTAAAGGGATAAGGATATATATAGGTAGAAGATAAGAAGTTGTAGGGAAGATATATGCTGGTATTTTGGTCGAAGAGTGCGCGAGTGACTGAAGGACTGATTGGTGAGGAACAAGGTGAGTTTAGAAGTGGTAGGATGTTTGGATCAAAATCTTTACATTGAAACAAATTGATTGGGAAAATGAAGAGAGGAGAAAATTAAATTGTATTTAGGTTTATGGATTTGCAACAGGCGGTATGATAGGATTGAAAGGGAAGCTCTATGGCAGGGTTAGTGATTTATTGTGTTGTGTAAGCTTCTACAATGGATCTAAAGTAAGTTTGACGATAGTGAAGCGTGTGCAAGAATAAATAGAATCGAAAATGATTGGTTTAATATTAATAGCGGAGTGAGGCAGGAACGTATTATGTCTCCTTTGTTATTCAATTTGTATATGGATGGGATTTTGAAAGAATTAGAGATGGGGGTGGCAGGGAATGGTGCTCCAATGATGGAGAATGGAAGAGAGTGGAGGGTGCTCTTACTTATTAAGTGGTTTTATGATTTGTTATGGGCGAATATGAGAGAGTTTGAGATTATTGGTAGGGAGATTTGGTAGGGTGTGTAAAATTAGGGGTTTGAAAGTAAGCTTAAAGTTATGGTTGTGAGTGAGGACAGTCCTCGGTGTGAAGTTATGTTAGATGGTGAGCAGCTGGAAAAAGTGTCTGAGTTTAAATATTTAGGATATATTTTGGATGAAAAGGGAATGGATGATGCAGAGTGTAGTAGGAAAATTGTGAATGGCAGGAAGGTGGTTGGTGCTCGTTGATGGATGTAAAGGACTAAGTCTTGAAAGTGCGCTAAGGTCTTTACCGAGGTATATTGTTACCTTGATAATGTATTAGTATTTGAAAACTATGGTCTGGAAAACAATGTGTAACTAAAGTACAAAAAGTGCTCAGGGACAATCTTAGGGGAAAAGTGTTAGGTTGAGAAGAATTTTAAAAATTAGGAATGAACGTATTAGAGAGTTGTGTGGTGTAAAGAGAGGGGTAAATGAGAGAATAAATGAAAGTACGTTGAGATGGTTTGGTCGTGTGAAAAGTATGGATGTTAGTCGGTTAGTTAAACGGATGTATAGTGGTGAGTGTGCGGGAATCGGACCGGCTGGGAGGATCGAAGAAGAAAGTGGATTGAGGTCAGTAAGGAATACCTGAGAGAAAATGTGAGTTTGGCAGAGGCGAGAAAGAAAGGTGCATAATAGGTGAATGCAGTGGTTTTTGTGACGGGGTATGGTTATAAGCCCAACCTGGGCCAAGGGATGAATCCTCACATTGACGGGATGCCAGTATGATGGTCCTCGCGGTCTCGTTGAGTATCTAGGGTGAATTTCTGAAACTCGACGAGTTCTCACTAAAAAGAGTATAAAGGGGCGTAAGGCTGGCTTCTCCTTTCGACTGCTTCATCATTCTTCTACACTTTTCTGTGTCCGGTGCATGTTACGCACACTTATAAGGAGTCTTGGGAAGATGGTGGTGATTGATGACGAAAGATATATATATATATATTATTATATATTATATATATAATATATATTATATATATAATATATTATATTATATATATATAATATAAATATATATATATATATATATAACCTTAAATATATTATATATATATATAATATATATAATATATATAATATATATACTCATAATATAATTATATACTATATATATAACTTATATATATATATAATATATATATATATATATATATATAAATATATTTATATATTAATATATAGTTATATATATTATATATATATAATATATATATATATATATATATATATATATTATATATATATATATTATTTATATATATATATATATATATATATATATATATATATATATATATATAAACAAACAAAATCAAATTAAAATAAACTACAATTGAAATTAAAAAAATAAACAAGGCCAAAAAAGTTTTGCTGCTTCTGAAATTTAAAAGCAAATTCCATTTATTTCTTTATATAATTTCTAAAACTCTGAACATATGATAACGAAAATGGGCGGAGTTTAAAGACAACACTATTATTAGTATTGGAAAGGTCTTACGCAGAATGAGCATAACGTCTTGTTCCAACTTTTTTGAGGCAAAGATAAATTGGTTCGGTACCATTCCAACGATTACTCATATACTATTCACAAAGTTATTTCCAAGTGCAATATACGTCAAGAAATTTATATATTTATATAAAAATTGAAATAAAAAATTAAAATAAATTAAAATTAAAGAATGAACAACAATCAAAAAGTTTTGTAGTACCCAAAAGTTAAAAACAAATTCCTTTGAACAGACGCTTGTAATAGGAGTCAAAGCTTGACTGCCGGTCGACTTGCCAGTCGATTAACTGATTTTACTCGCCTATTACTGACCTAATCCAACTTTTAAAAAGTAAATTTTAATCATATTTTATCTCTATTGGATAAAATTTCATTAAATTAGTGAAGAATTTTCTCAACTATGGAATCAAAAATGTTGTTAAGGTAGTTTCTAACATTTTACGAATTGTCTAGGTCTCTAGGACCAACATAGATTTAAGATGTTGTAAAGTGGTCTGATCTTCCATGTTTTAATTAAAGAAAAAGGTAAGTAAATTTTGTTAGGTTAGATTGTAACCTTTTTCGAATTTTCAGTGTAGTTTTCTAGTAGCTTCTAAGTGTTCTAGAAAGGCCTGTTCCATCAGAATATAAATCAAAAAACAGTGCTTAAATTTTGCTTCATTAATTTCTAACCTTAATCATGTTTTCTAGAATGTAATCATTTTACAGGCAGGTGGATTTGATGTGTGAGATTTTAATTCAAATATGCCACATAAAATTTGCTATATTATTGTCTAGCCCTTTCCTAGTTTCTAGTTAGCTTTCTAGATAGCATCTAGACATGAGGAAATCCTTTCAAGATCCATAGTTTAAATAAATAGAAAGAAAGAGATAGGGAAGGACAAAGAGATAAAGAGTTAGTGAGAGAGGGAAAGATAGAGGGAGAGGGGAGAGAGAGATGAGAAGAGAGAGATAAAGAGAGAGGGAAAGAGGGAGAAAACATATTAAAAATTCTTTCGATAATTTTTTCTTTATACTAAAATTGAGTGAAATATATGCAAATTTTAATTATAATGAAACTTTTAATTCTTACAGAATAAACATTTAAAGCCGGGATTTGTGTGGGATACTACACAAATCACAAACACACAAATTTTATCACTCACTAATCCTAAACAAATACCACACAAATTCCACACAAATCCCACGTAAATACCACTTAAATCCCACACAAATCGCAAACAAATCCCACTCAAATCCTACACAAATACCACTCAAATCCTTACATCAAAATTTTGCACACAAATCCCACACATTAAATCCCCACACAAATTACCGACAACAAATACCACTTTTTAAAATTCCCACACAAATCCACACAAATCCCTACACTAATCCTCACACAAATAATACTACACAATCCCACACAAATACCTCAAAATCCCATCCACAAATATACTACTACAAAATTACCTACAAACAAATTCTTCCACACAAATCCCACTTTAAAACCTCACCTCATAAACCCGAATAAAATTATTCCCAACACAATAATCCCAGACAAATCCCATACAAAAAATATACCACTCAAAATTCAAATGTCGTGTATATCGCATCATGTTGACCTTTAACTTGACTACAAATTACCACTCAAAATTCCCTACACAAATTACCACTCAAAAATCACACACAAATACCACACAAATCCCACACTAATCCTACAATTTAAGTGGTATTTGTGTTAGGTTATTTGTGATGGGATTTGTGATGGCGAATTGTGTGGGATTGATGGTTTTTACGTGGGTAATTGTTGTGGTATTGTGTTGGATTTGGTTATATGTTTGGATTTGATGTTTAGAATTTTGTGTTGGGATTTGTGATTTGTATTAGGTTGGTTAATTGTTGGTATTTGTGTATAGGTAATTGTTATGGGATTTATTGTTAGGTATTGTGTGTTGGGTATTTGTGTGGGATTTGAGTTGGTATTTACGTGGGATGTTGTTTAGATATTGAGTTGTATTTGATGTATTTACGTGTAAATTTGTTGTGGTATTTGTGTGGTGAATTTGGTGGACTTGGAGTGGATTTACGTGGATTTGTTGCTTTTCGTGTGTGGATTCAATTATCTATTTGGTGGGATTTTGAGTTGAAATTTACGTTGGAGATTGTGTGGTATTTGTTGTGGTATATATGTAGGGGATTTGGTTTGGGATTTTGAGAAGTGGTGTTTGTGTTCATGGATTATGTGTTAAAGAGATCTATTAGTAGTTGGATATAGCCTGTGGGAATGTTTGTGGGATTTGGTGTGTGGATTTGATTGATATTATTGTGTGGTATTTAATGTGGTGGAATTTGTGAACGTGGTATTTACGTGGGATTGGTGTGGATTCGTTGTAGGTATTTGTGTGGAATTTCTGTGGATTTTGTTATGTGACTTAGTGTGGGATTTTGTTTGTGGGATTTGATTATATAGTTGATATTTTGATGTGGATTTGTTGTGGTGATTATGTTGATGGGATTTTGAGTTAGGTGTATTTGATATTGTGGGATTTGTGTGGGATTATTTAGGGATTTTTAATAATAATAATTTGTAATTATATGTATATATTATATAGGTAATTTGTGTATTTGGGATTTAGTGTGATGGGATTTGTGGGTATTTTATTAGTGAGATTTGTGCCTAAGGTATTTATTTGTAATTGGTAATTTATGGCGGTCGTATTTGGGTTATTTGTAATAGTTAGTATTTGTGTGGATTTGTTGTGAAAATTAGTTTGGGATTGTTGTGTGAATTAGTGCTGTAGGGATTTGTGTGGTTGGAAGAAGATTTGTGATATTTGTGTGGGATTTTGTGTGGGATTTTGTGAGATGTTGAAATCTCTTCTAAAGAGGTAATTTCTTCTTTCTCTGAGCTGAAAACTAGAAGATGTAAGGTCATAACAGTATGGCCCCTCTGCTTCTAAAATCTTTTGATCGCTGGAGTTGGATTCGTATTGGGATTTCTCAATCTATAGTACATGTCCTCTGTCGAGACGATTTGTAGACATCTACTTATTATTAGTGTTTTTTGTGGGCTTTGTGTGGAATTTGTGTGGTTATTTGTGCAGTGGACATAAACAATTTGAAGTGGTATTTCGGTGCTCCCGGATAATTTTTGTGTGGGTTATAGTATAGTGTGGGATTTTTTGTCGGTGTTTTTGTCGGATTTGAGTGGTATTTACGGTGGGTTTTGTGTTTTATTGTAATTGGTACTATTGTAGACGATTTGCCTTAAATGTGCTCGTGGGATTTGTAGTGGCTCATTTTGTGTGGTTGTGAATTTTGTCGTATACAGGAGGTCACTTTTTGATATTTTTTAATGCTTCAGAGAAATTAGAGGTGGGAAACTTTGTGTGTGCGATTTTTTCTCTCCTGATCCAGGTCATTCTATAAGTGGATAATTGTGTGCATTTTTTCTTAATGCACCAACACGGATAACTTATTTTTGTTGGATTCTCGCTCGTATGGCGTGTATGTAGGAGTTTATTACTGGTGATAATCCTGATCTCTTTGATCTTTTTTATAGCTTTTCGGACTTAATTTTTTTGAAGTGGGTATGTTTAACTGGTAACATAATCTTACAATTATTTATTAGGTTTTCGTGTTTCAGATATAATAAATACAGCTTTTTTTTACATGGCGTTACGTGTGGGATTTGTGGTACTTGTTGTTGGATTATGTGTTGGATGTTGTCCAGAGTAGGAATATTATTTTATAGAGGGAATTTTCCGAATAGCTTGGGAACTCTCGGAAATTACGTCATTCTTAGAAGGTAATAGTGTTTAGTTGCATTTTGGTTTGGTTGTATGAGAAACTTTGTATATTTAGAAGATATTTGATAAAATAATTAGGCTGTGGGTCTGCAAACATTGCCGATACAATCTACATTCTAAAAGGTTAGTCAGAGTGCACATCGAACTCCAAAGGATTCGGTAGTAATGTGATTGTGAGAGAGTTGTAGTGTCACGTAAGATTTGTGTTTATATGTGTATATATATTTAGTGTTGGGATTATTATTGTGTGGAATCTTGTTTAGGGATTGTGTGGATTTTTGATGATACGGTATTAATATTATGTGTGGTAGATTTTGAGTTATGGTATATTTTGTGTTATATTGTGTGATAATTTATAGTAGTGGGGATATTGTAGTAGGGATTTGGTGTGGATTTGAGTGGATTTGTTGTGAGAATTGAAGTTATTATTTTTGTGGGATTGGGTGGTTGACTATAAGATCGAATGGAAAGGAATGTATCTATGATTAGGTGACTTCTGTAAAGAACTCTTATTAAGATTTGTGTGTGATTTGAAAGGGATTTTTGAGGGATTTCTGTGGTATTTGCTGGATTTGTGTGGGATTTGTGTTGGATTTGTGTGGATTTGTGTGGGATTAGAGATGGTAATTTACGTGGGTTTGTGCTATATCCTCCTAGGTATTAGTGTTGCTTATTCTTTGATATTTGAGGATTTGTATATCTTAATATTTGTAGGATTTATGGTGTAAGCAAGTTCACTCTCTGCGAGGTGGGAAGAATGTGGATATTCGAATTTTCTTTGTGTTAGTGGTGTTACGCTAGGGCTCAATTCTTGATGATACGAGGGATGTACGGTTATGATGATGTGATCAGATGAATGTACAAAATGGAAAGTGTGAGCAGAAGCATGCTGCTTATAATCTCGCATATCTTTGTTTCTCGTTTGTTTCCATGGTGGACATTAGACTATTTCATATATATGGAGGAAGCTTACCCATTTTGATACTCGTCAGCATATTTGATGCAGATTATTTTCCATTAATATAAAAAAAAAATCTCTCTCTCTTTTAAAAATTTTTTTTTTTTAGTTCAGATTAATATTAACTGTGAAATATTATTCACTTTCTCAGCTTGATTAATTTAGAATAGAATAGTAATATTAATATGAAAAACAAGATGGTTTGATATATACTTTGTTGAGAATGTCTTGTCGTAGGTGTATTTAGATTTAGAAAGATATTGGAATTACGGTATGATATCGTTGACACTTCTTAGTGGGTATATTAGACTTTGAATGCAGATACTTTGACTGATCGTACGCGACCAGCACACAATTCACCCGTCCGACTACTGAGATCTTACACTAGACACTACGGAAAACATCGACAAGACACACACAACAAAAAATACACACAACATTCTAGTTTTTTTTTAATATAAACTTAACAGATATAGAGGGCTATCTTGTCTCGCTCAAGTGCCCAAATTTCCCGAAAACACTCCATAGAAGCAAGTTATTTTTGGCAATCGATTAGCGTAATCTGTTAATTAATAGTGTTTGAGCGCAAACATTTGTAAAATTTTGAGAAGTACTATTGTGTTAGAGTATGGTTGGAAAAAGTTTTTTGTAGTTCTTTTATAGTTAAAGATAGATTGAGAATATTATTTTTGTTCTTGAATTGTTTCGCCGAGAAATTATCAGTATGCCTGATCAGGACCTATTATGCTTTATTTGTATTATGTCAGTGAATGCTACCTTTGGGATGGTCTAATGTGTTTTAATGCCCTCATTAGTAGATTTTGCTCTAGGATTAGTCTGCTAGTGTTCGACTTATTAATGATTAGGTAACTATATGGTTTATGGATTTGTTGTGGGTATTTTTGAGTGGTTATTTTGTGATTGAATTATTATTGGTATTGGATGTGGGTTAAATAGTGTCTGGGGTATTTGGATGTGGGGTGATAATTTGATTGTAGATTATTTGGTGTGGAACTTTATAGTATAATATATTATTGTACGGGTATAATAGTATGTGGGATTTTGTTGTAAGGTGTAATATTATGTGTCGGATTATTTTATATATATTATATATTATATAATGTTTGGGATATATGTAGAGTGGATATTTGTGTGTGGTATTATGCATTGTACTGTGTGGATTTTTTGTGTGGGCATATGATGGCTGATGGAGATGATCTATAATTCTTCTCTTTCTT
>JABUQX010122460.1:0-11853 GCA_015478945.1 Trachelipus rathkii | reverse complement strand
TATATAATATATATATTTATATATATATATATATATATATATAATATATACGTATATATTATACTATATAAATAATATGTCGATTAATCCGAGGAGCAACATAGTAACTACACATAGAACACTACCCTGCACAACGCGTTCATCCAGAGTAAAGTGGCGTGGCAGAACAGAAGAGCACCAAACCAGGATAGATCTATTTGATAGAAGGCATTCAATGAAAAGAGGAGTTGTCCTCGGAAACCGAGCGAGTGGAGTATAAGGAGAACCCCAGTTCTCCACGTTGTGTCATAAGCTTTTTCAAGGTCAAAAGAGACACCAAGAGCCATTCCACCGGTTGAGAAGGCTTTCCGGATGTCATGGTCCAGTTTTAACAAGGGATCAGTGGTCGAACGATTTTTGCGGAATCCAAACTGGAAGTTTGAAAAGCTGGGCGACTCTCCAGAACAGGAAGAAGGTGGTCTGAAACCATTTTCTCCCTTAATTTACAGGTATGAGAGGTCAGCGAAATTGGTCTTTGGTTGCCCGCCAGCTTCGGATCTTTCCCACGTTTGGGGATAGAGATTTCAAAAGCTCTGTTGTCCAAATAGTTGGAAAAGAGAATTCGATCCAGATTGTTATACAGATCTAGCAAACACGCTGTTGCAGAGGGGTGAATATGACGAAGCATAATGTACGAAATCATGTCTGGGCCAAGGGCACCTTCTTTGCTATTCACCAGTGCAGTTTGATACTCTGCAAGTGTAAAAAAGATGGTTATATGTACGATCTTCCCCTTTCGGTGTTTAAAAGTCTGGCAGTCCATGTTAGTCTCAATTTTAATGCTTCAGGTAGCGGAAAAGAGCTACGAGTTGCCAGCAAAAACCTATTAACCTAATGCATCTGCAACAGCAGCAGGAACAGAGATCGTGTCGTTTATATCAGGCCCATAACGGAGGACTGTGGGGGAAGAGTTGTTGGAGCGACGAGATATTTTGCTGTGCAACTTTCCACGCTAAAGGAAGGGGAGTTGTGAAGTTGACAGTCGAAATATAAGTTCGAAAGTATTGTTTACGTGTTTGGCGATTAATTCGCCCGAGATCTCGCCGCAGCTGCTTTAAATATAATCCTGTTTGGGGTGGTACGGGTCCTTTTGTATTGCCTGTAGAGTTTCTTCTCGCGGTTAGCTTGTGCGCACTCTTGGGACCATCAAGGGTTTGCCGACCGTCTACCTGCGGAAGATTGCGCAAGCTTCCGCTGTTGTGATGACAACTTGCTTCAAGAAGTGAAAGGCATTATGAACAGTCGGAAGCCGCTTATCGAAGAGAGAAAGTGGGATAGCTGTGGCTTGATAAAAAGGAGCCCACTCCGCTCGGGTCATAACGCAGCTGGGAGTTGGATTTTAACATAAGGCTTGGTACAAGTTCATTTAAAGCTATTGGGTAATGATCACTGCCGTATATAAATAATCAAAGAGGGACCAGGGAAAGCGATCCATAAGAGAATGGGAGAAAAAGGAAATATCAATACAGGAAGAAATGTTTGTTTTTAAACGTTCATATGCAAGTAGTCCTGCGTTATGGCATCCCAGGGAAAAGGGTGTTAGAAGGTCTACAAGAATTTTGGACTTGATGAGGTGACAGATCGCCCCATAAGGGGTGGCGGAGGTTGAAGTCTCCTAGTATCACAACCGGAGTAGGGAGCTGGTTAAAAAAGATCAGCTAAGTCGACTCTAGTGAACTCACGTCTCAGAGCCAGGTATATCGAGCAGATAGTAAGGTTGGTGAACAAGTGAATTCGTGCTGCCACTGCATGAAATCTAGTTTAAAGAGTGACTGGAGAATAGGGGACAGATTTATGAATGAGTATTCCTGCACCTCCCCATCATTGTCTCCTCTTTCTATAGAGGTTAGCGACGATTTATATTCCGACGGTTGAAAGAAGTCGCGATGATATAGTCGAAGTTCCTGCAAACATATGTACTTTGGTGTACATATGTTTATTAGTTGAACAAGTTTTTCAAAATTATAGTAGTAGCCACGACAATTCCATTGAAGGAAGGTGACCAGGAGGGGCAACAAATTCTGGTGGTAAGGAATAATCAAACAGAGGTTTGGGTTGTACGAGCGCTTTTGGGAAGGAGTTTTCAGTGGTATTTGGTGAAGGGGCTTCGCCATGAATGCGAGATAAATTGAGTTTAACCAAGTCCATCTTATTGTATGGATTTGGTTGGTCGTTGGAAGAGCAACCAAAATGCTCATGTTTAGGAATGGGAGCGGTATCAGTATCTACCAAGCAAGCAGATTCAGAAATGTGTGGGGATATGGGGTTTCTTTGGAGATGGAGAAGGAAGGTGTCAGCAGAAAATTGCAATCTTTTTGAAAAGGTGTTAGAGTTGCAATATTGGGATCCGATTGAGTCTGATACTGGGGATTTGGCCAGTAAGTCATAGTGCGAGTGATTGGGAGACTGGACAATTTTAGTTAAGATGGGAGACCTCTGGGTTCCCTTTCATGTTCGCAATAGATCCAGAGCGCTTGGAGCGTTTGCGATGTTTACGTTAAACGGTTTTCCATACACTTCTCCTGGAAGAGCAGGAAGCATTAGAAAGATAGTGGGTCGTCACATCAAGCTTTATTTCGGAGCTATTATCCATTTCATCCGCTAAGGCATAGAATCCTTTAGGGAGTTCTGAGATAGGAAATTCGGAAGACAGGTTATTAGAAGATACTGAAAGAGCGGATGAATAATGTCTTGCCAAACTATCAAGGGGTGATGGTGGGTTGTTCGATTAGGGTGTGAAATTGAGTACAATCTATTGAAGTCATTGCTTTTGTCTCTCGGGAATAAACTTATGGCGAAGTCTCTTCTGAGTTGCATTTTTTACATCTATGGTCAGTGTATTTTGCTTTGGAAATTCATTTGCCTTGCATTTTAATGAACAATCTTTAGCTTGGTGATTATTCTTTTCTGTGTGTTTAGGAACATCTTTTTCAAGAATTTGAGTAATAGTTGGAGGTGGATTAAGGGACAGAGACACAGGCCTCTTACGTGAATCTGCGAACCTATTGGGTAGGTATGGGACAGAGTGTCTTGGCAGGAAATGTTTTCCAAGCTTAGTTTGGAAATGTTTTCCAACTTCTAAACGCACCTTGTTCTTCACCAATCAGTCTTTCAGTCACTCACGCCCTCTTCGCACCAAAATACCAGCATATATCTTTCCTACAACACTCAATAAACTAATTCCCTTATAATACTACCTACAGTTACCTTATCCCCCTTACCCTTATATGAGGGTACTCTTATTGCCCTCCTCCAAACCCTCGGAACTATACCCTTCCATAAACGATTGTTACGAGTCTGTCTGTCTGTCTTTTGTGTTTATCTCGCTATATATATATATAATATATATATATGTATATATATATATATATAATATATATAATATATATAATATATATATATATATATATATAATAATATATTATAATATATATTATATATATATATATATATATATATACTATAATATATATTTATATTTATATATATATATATATATTATATATATATTATAATATATATATATAATATATATTTATATATATATATATATATATATATATATATATATATATATAAATTTATATATATATATATATATATTATATATATATATATAATATAATATATATATATTATATATATTATATAATATATATATATATATACTATATATATATATGATATATATATAGTAATATATAAGTATATATATTATATATATCATATATATATATTACTATATATATATTAATATATATATATTATATATAAATAATATATATATATATATATATATATATGATATATATTTATATATATAGTATATTATATTATATAATATATATATAATATATATATATATATATATATACTATATTATATATATATATAACAAGGTGCATTTAGGAGTGGTAGAGGATGTGTGGATCAAATCTTTACATTTTAATGACAAATGATGAAAAATGAGGGAGAAGAAAGAATAAATTGTATTTAGGTTTTATGGATTTACAACAGGCGTATGAAGGGTAATAGGGAAGCTCTACTGGTTAGGTGATAAGTGATTATATGGTGTGGGGTGGTAGGCTTTCTTGAATGGAATCAAAAAGTATGTATGAGGATAGTTAAGGGTGGTGTAAGAATAAATGGTGTCAAAGGTGATTGGTTAGTATTAATAGCGGAGGTGAGGCAGGGTTGTGTTTATGTCTCCTTGGTTATTTAACTTGTATTTGGAGGGGTATTGAAAGAATTAGAGGTGGGCGTGGCAGGAAATGGTGTTAGAATGTGGAGAATGGAGATGAGTGAGAGGTGCCCTACCTATTATATGAGGATGATTTGTTTTGTGTGTCGTGAATCTGAAGAGAATTTGAGAGGATGTGGCCAATATTCTTATCCGGAATCTTCCCACTTTAGTGGCTAACTCTATTTTCTATTTCTACAAGAAGTGAATGCTATAGATAATATTTCGATTTTGTTACGTTATACTAGGACTTTACAATGCAAGGATGTACAATTTTTGTTTTATTTTTAATTGGGGACTGAATATTCATTTCTTTATTCAAATCTTCTTTTGACGTTTGAAATATGTATGTTCCAGGACCCGCCCATGGTGTTGTTTTTTTTTTTCAACCCAGTGTGGCCGCTTTTTTGAGAGCCGTGGTGGGTCCTGTACAACTGACTCAAAAAAAAAAAAAATAGTACTCATATTATATCTATATATATATATATATATATTTATATATAAATATATATATTATATATATATATATATATAATTCATATATAATTATATATATATATATATAGATATTACATTATACTATATATATATATACTATATATTTTTTTTTTTTTTTTTTTCTCCAAGATTGCTCTTCCAACTGAAACCAGTTCGAAGACTTACCTTTGTTACGGTCATGCTGGCTCAGAATTAACATTTGCCTTTGAACCCAGAGATATTTGCATGGTGAATGAAACTGGGAGAATATATCATCCAGCACCAGAAAAAATGGGAGGCGTTGGCCTGGTGGCTTCCAAGCTTGCTCTTCAACTTTCGTCTTATTTCGAATTCCAAAATGGAGAAAACAGACCTCCGACTCATATTAAATGGGAAAACGAAGTTATGGATTTGTCCCAGAAATCTTTATTGACTTTAGATAAATTAAAAGACATTCGTCAATTTAGTTTAGGAATAAATTGAAAGTATATTTATGTCAGGAAATGTATTTTTGATTTTGAAAAATAGTTTATATGTCTTATTAATGCATATCAACGTGTATGTAATACTTAATATATTTTTCGTTTTGTACTGGATATTGTAATATATTTTCGTTTTTATCGTATTGTTTTTATTCATCGTGAAATATATATTATTCCTACACTGTTCCATGATTGGTAGTTTTTTCCCCAAAAAATATATTTCTTTCTTTAATAGGCGTTATTTTGTTTACTTTTCGAATATTTGCATCAGTGGTTGAAAGATTGTGAAAGGCAAAGCTAGGATAATTTTGTGGTGATTGAGTCCAATAATATTGGGTAACCTTTTTGCCTGTCAAATATATTATTCATAACTTTCAGCTTTATTTTGACAAACATAAGTTGGTTGTCTTAGCGAAAGGACGTGTGTCTCGGCTCGGTGACAAATATTTAAAACCCTTGATGTACGCCATTACTGGAACCCCATTTCGATATAGTTTTTTTTTTACTTTTTATTAATTTTTACTAACATTAATTTTATTGAAGCATTACTTATTTATGAATAATGTATGCATAAATTTTTATTGTGCGTTCTACAAAATTTTGATGTGACATTTTCTATCCGCCGAACATATGTATTTAGGTTTCCATCATTTTCAGAACACCTAGAACAAATATTTTACTGTAAGCCATATTTGGTATTAGAAATAAAAACAGAACGAGAAAAGAATTAACATCGCATGAGCTTAACGATATGGATTGAACATTACTTGAAGAACATATAATATAGCACATGGTTTGTAATCTAGATATTTACATCAAACGAATGTGGTTTCCACGTATAGAATGCATGTATTACAGGAAATGCATTTAATAACTATCAGGCTTGGAAAAAGAGTTAACTTCTTCGTCTTGTATGGATCAGAGAATGAAGTTGGCTGCTCTGAATCAAGAATATGCCGAAAAACGAAAAATGGTATTTAGTGCTGCGTTGAAGCCTTTATACTTACATTCCTTTTCAAAAGGCGGTAGATTGTGATCTTAGAGAGATATTTCACATCATGATTCAAAATCAAGATTAGACAGAGAATTAAATATATTTAAATAGACCTTATATGCTTATCAGATTATAATGTTGATATTGTATTTATTCAAAATAGTTTGCAGATAAAATATATGTTATAAAATGTTTAAAAAACTTGTAAATTATTTCAAGTAAAGTCAATGATGTATATAGACTCTGTTTTACTGTTGATAAGGTATTGGACTTTTTTAATGTTATCAGTGTATGAATATCTGCTTTAGATGTGTCAGGGGGAGGCGTTGAGTCGTAATATACTATTTGATATTCTTTAGTCGTCAAGTACGAGGCTTGACTTAATGTTGAAGAAACTTTGTACGTTAGCATACTTTCGTGTTGTACATTTATCATAATTACGATAGCGATGATAGTTATGGTAGTTATGATAGTTATGTCATTGTAAGATTAAACTTGTTTGTAGAGACATGCTATGACAAAAGTGTGAATAAGTTACGTTTTTGGATGTTATGTATGTTAGGTTTACTGTTTACCTGTTGGTCCCTGTATTGAACCGTTTGTTAACGTTGGGACTGGTTTATTCCTGTTAAGATGTGTTGAGTGGTTGTCTTTGGGCTTTTATACTTACATCATTTCAGATGGAATTGAACATAATAAGCTTATTAATGTGATGTTACCAGTGGGCAGGGGTTTAAGGTTAACTAATAGGTTAGAGATAGTGGCATTGAAAAATAAAAAAATAGGCTTACGTTTGTAGTGCATAGAATCCGTGTTTGGGTAGTTTACGTTTTTACTGTTGTTTAAGTGTAAATGGGAACTTTGATTTAAAAAGTTTGACTGAGCTGCCCTTATTCTGCAAGATTGTTAGGTTTGTCTTATGTACATTATTTTTAGTTCATGTAACGTTATGTTAGCTTTATTGATGAGGAAAACCTATTTGCAGAGGAAATTCCGTTGATTAGTATGAGTTTTTTGCTCATAGCTATTTACAATTTTTCGTTAATGTTACTTTCGCAGTGCAAGGAACGTGAAAATGTTTAGACAAGTATGCTTTACAAAGTGTGAATATGTTACTTTTTTTGTGTTATGCTAGTTACTTTGCTCGTTTGTGGCTCATCGAGCTTTGTTAATTTGAGCCTTTTTATTCCTGTGTATAAGATGTGTCAGGTTTTTCGTTGTGTTATATTCATAGTTCAGATGATGTAAGTAAGTTTTTATTAATGTGAAAAACTTTGTTGCGTTGACATATATTGATTGATGTGATGTATAAAAAAGGGGGAAAACTGGGAGAATTTTTTTAATGTTATTAGTTTATCCAAAATGAATACTCAAAAATGTGACCTTAATCAATAGATCAATAGATCACCAGCGTGGTAGGACGGGTAGGAGGAAGGTAGATGGAATGTGTTTGATTTAGTGATTTATTACTGCTTTAGGGTATGTAAAAACACGTAAATTTGTAATTTATAAACATAAAAAGAATTAAGAGATATTTATTATTTATTTATTTATTAATTTATTTTTTTATTGTTATTTTTTTTCTTTTATGGTTCTGAAACCATATTTTTCGAAATCTACAACCCAGATATAAGGCAATATATAAAGCACCAAGAACATTGGTTCATATACAACTAATATTTTAAATAACTCGGCACCCGCACTGAGCCAGCACCGGTTGCAGCCTGTCACTCCTAGACTCCTCGTGAGTCAGACTCCTTCTTCATTCGTTCCCTCTCTTATTTTTTCTTCATCCTTCTTCATTCCTCCTTCGGTCTCTGTTTTGCACTCTGTGCTCTTTTTCGAAGTCGGGACCGACCGCTTAAAGTTAAGGTCTAGACACCCTACACGGACCTATAACCATCATTCGAACTCTACGACCTCGATAACCTTTATAAACACATCAAATTGTGTATACCGAAGTTTATAACTCGGCACCCGCCAATTGGCTCCAGCACGGTTTATGCCAGTATCTACTCTGAATCCTTCTCAGCCGCATCCTCCTTCTTCATTCTTCTTCCTTCCTGCCTTTCCTCAGTTCCATCAAATCTTCCTTTCTTCTTCTTCCCTGTTCTGCATTCCATGCATTCTTCTTCATTTTCAAACTGGGATCCCCCTCCGTGGGAGGAGAGGTCCCTGGACTTCCGATCCTGAAATCCAACTCCAGGCTCCGCTTCTCCGACTCCCGAAATTCCCCAGCGCCTTCTCTGAGTTTCAGCTTTATACGATTCATTTTAATTTTTTTTTGGGGGGGGGAAAGCGTCCCCCCTTACGGGGGGGGGTGCAGAGTGACGTAATCTCGTCTACGATGAGATTGCGTCATCATATAGCTCACATCGCAAATTTAGTAAGCCGATACGTTGATAAGGAGACCTAAACATTGCGTTTTCAGGAACGAATTTGACCTGGTGCTAAGGGACAGCCACCGCCTTAGGGCGGTTAGACTACGGTCACAAAAATCTCGCAGGGATCAGTTTATCACCGTTCATAGAACATTTTACCAAGTTTGAAAGCAAGGAACGTTAACTCTAACCCAGTAGATAATATCGGGACTCAGAACCGGATGCGAAGAAGAAAACCTCGGCGGAATCCGAAGTCGCAGTGCCCTGTAAAAAAACGATCCCTTACAGGGATCGTTTTTACGACTCAGATTCGATTTCCTTCGGAAATAGAATCTTCGACCGTAACATAATATAATAATAAATGTGATATCATGTGTATGCGCATGCGCGCGCTTTCGCGCGCTGACGTAATCTCAGTCTCCGACGAGATTGCGTCATCACCGCTCGAAACCATAACTCTCGTTAGGTTAACTTCCATTCTTCGGATTTGGACGAAAGCCAAAAGGCTATAAACGAGGAGCCGCCCAGAGACGACGTAGCGGCATACGCTCTCGGGGGTGACCACCCTCTAGATGACATCCTACAGACTTTTGAAACCATTTACGAACGGATTCGAGCTTATCCATATATAGATTATATTCCAGTTTCAGACCTATCGATCTCTATATACTTTTGAGAAAGAACGAGACTAACCGGTTCGAAGTGAGACTGTACCATCACTAGCTTATATAGTAATAATAAATAATATAATTTATATATGTATATATGTGATATATATATATATAGTATATAGAGAATTGAATATATATAGACGGAGAATATATAGTATCAAATAACCTATATTTATAAATTATTGTCTTGCAATAATATATATAGTTATAATAGATGTATATATCGTACCGTCTATATCATGTCTAATTTATATTCAATTATTCGTATATACTCAGTTACGTACGTCATTACTTAATATGCGATATACGTTAAAAGCCCCTGATATCTAAAAACACCAAAATGGTATCTGCTATGTATATATACATATAAATTATTTCGGTAGGCCGCTTAAAAATCCATATGCTTAGCATATAAGGATATATATATATATAATTATAATAGATAAATTAACAAGTAATTATATGTAATTAATTATTTTTATATGTTATATATAAACTAACTTACCGTCTCATATGTATATAGTGTATATGATATATATAGATATATATATAAATATAATATATATATATATATAATTATATATTGTGCTGAAATGTAATCAGAAATCTGATATACTTATAATAATGGTATTATGAAAGGCCAAATCAACTGGTATATATCTATCGACTACTTATACTCTTACTTCGAGATAGGTATCCTGATAATACCTTTCCAAATTGATATATTCGCATTATATTATTATATATATACCTATATATAATATATGATGAGTACTCTATATATATACATATAGTGACCGCCTATCACATATAATATTATACAAGTCAGGATCTTCTGAACGGTTCATTTACCCATATATATTGTATATATATATATACTATACTCATCTCCGTACAATAGGTGACTTTTCGAATACTTATATAGTTTATATAATAGGCTAAATAAGTAAGTGATTATCCTTGTATTATATATATATATATATAATATATATTATAGAATATTAATATTTTATATTTTATACGTTATATATATGTAGTATATTATTAGAACTGGGTATAGTAATATCATGATTTATGTAAGATAGCTTCATGAGTGAATAATAAATATTAATATAAAGTATAACTGTATTAAGCATTTGTATTAATACCCTATAAATATATATATATTATGACTGAATGGTATCTGGGTATTATATATACTCTTACCCAACTAAATAACGATAAAATAGCTAGCTTACCATCAGTATAATAATATATACGCATGATACTTGCATTCCTCGGTACGTATTGGACTACATATACATATCACCTAAATAAATACTAACCCTACATATAAGTCCAAAACATATAATAAATATATAATATTAATATATATTATATATATGTCACGTATACTAGTAGACTAACCACTTATACCTATTAAATTATACTAATAATAATTTTTATATACCGTATATATTAATAATTATTATAGATAATATATATAAATTAATCACTTATCTATTAGATATACATAATTAGTACTGTAAATTATTACCTGAATTACAATATCATCACTCGATTTATGATTTACATATTAATAAGCTGAGCTATACCTATATTATATTCTATTACTATACTAATTCATATAGTTATATTTATCATATTTACCTATATCATTGATACTATAGGAGATTCTCCAATAACATACCTCTATATTTCACCAATTTATATATATATAGATATGATTAATGATCCATATATTGTTATAGTATACCGAGTCTTACCCAGCTATTTGTAGTTTTTGATTGTGAATGTACTAATAGAAACTATTTTATATATATATATTAAAAGAATCCTGAAGTAATATATATATATATAGTTTGATAAATATATATATCTATTTGGTGTGTGGTATATATATATGTATAACATTTATGATAAGAATTATATATAATACGATATAATTATGTTATGATGTTGATTTTATAATGATAGTATAGAATTATATATTATGTACTATATATATTTATAAATGTGTATATTAATTTATATAATATAAAATTTTATTAATTATTTATATTTATTTATTATATTTATTTTTATGTATTTTTTTATCTATACTATTATGATTATGTTATGTGTTTCTTATTAGAATAATAACCTTAATATTTATTATCCCGAAATTTCGTGAACAGAACCACATACTGGAGATATATAATAATAATATTAATTATAAACGGTACACTCTGAACCAAACTTATAAATATGTTATATCAATCATTTCTACACTACAGAATTTCAATATACTTTTCCTTAAATATTATTATTTGTTACGTTTTATAAAAATTATAATATTAGTTAATAATATAACGTCGGACCACTCACCTCACAATACTTGTAGCCCTACATATATTAGGCTATGCTAACCCCACGCCGGGTTATATATTATTGAGCCTATAATGCTTAGTCAACTTGTGCACCCCTAACTACAGACTTTATATATATACTAGAGTAGTAGGGTGGATATTCTATCTTTCTTTACTAATTACTATTTTAGCTTATTATATATATATTTTTTTCCGATATA
>JABUQX010122459.1:27500-37500 GCA_015478945.1 Trachelipus rathkii | reverse complement strand
GCTCAAACGTTCCAGAGGTTCATCGATAGCGTTCTCAGAGGTCTCCCCTTCGCCTTTTCATACCTTGATGATCTCCTCGTTGCTTCCTCCTCTCCTGCCGAGCACGAGCAACATCTACCTGCCGTCTTTGCCAGGTTGGATGAATTTGACATTCGCCTCAGCCCGGCAAAGTGTGTTTTTGGTGTCCCCACTCTTACTTTTCTTGGGTACACAGTCTCTGCTGATGGCATTTGTTCTCTCGCAGAGCACGTGGAGGCCATTCGCACCTTCCCTAGGCCTGTCAATCGGAAGCAGCTTCGTCAGTACCTCGGCATGCTGAACTTCTATCACCGTTTTCTGAAGTCGGGTGCAGATGTACTTCGACCTCTCACCGCTCTCATCCGCCCAAAACACCGAGCCGAGGCAGTTTTACGAAAGTGGACTGGACTGACGAAGCTCAGTCTGCTTTTGAAGCTTCTAAAGAAGCTCTTGCTTCTGCTACTCTTCTCGTCCACCCCCAGGACTCAGCTCCGACCAGAGTTCAGGTAGATGCCTCTGATTTTGCTGTCGGAGGTGTCCTACATCAGCACCTGAACGGAGTCTGGTCTCCCCTCGCCTTTTTCTCTCGAAAGCTGCAATCTCCTGAGACACGTTACAGTGCTTTCGGGAGGGAGTTACTTGCAATGTATCTTTCCGTTCGTCACTTCCACTACTTTCTGGAGGGTCGTGAGTTCCATATCCTCACTGACCACAAACCATTTACCTTCGAAATGGTCTCCAGACATGAACGGCACTCTCCTAGAGAAGCTCGTCACCATGAGTATGTCTCGCAGTTCACTACTGATGTTAGTCATATTTCAGGTGTCGATAACTTCACCGCTGACGCTCTCTCTCGTATCGAAATTGACGCGATTTCAGCTTTACCGACCATCGACTATGATGCCAAAGCAACGTGCCAGGCTACTGAAGATCATGCACTTCAACAACACTCTTCTCTCAAGCTGGAGTGGCTCCAACTCCCTGGGATAGAGAAGAGACTTCTGTGTGACGTGTCCCAGAACTCTCCTCGATCTCTTGACCTGCATCATTTCGTAAGGCTGTTTTCCTCAATTTGCACTCGCCTTCTCATCATGGCATTGAGGCGTCTCGCAAACTGGTTGCTGCCCGTTTTGTGTGGCCTGATATGAATACCGACGTAGCAAATTGGTGTCGCACATGTCTTTCCTGTCAACGCTCAAAGGTGCAACTTCACACCAAGACTCCCTTAGGCACCTTCTTACCCCTAGTGCCTGTTTTGAGAGTGTAAACATCGACATCGTTGGTCCCCTTCCTCCTTATAGGGGCAAAAGGTGCATCCTTACGTGTATCGACCATTTTACACGCTGGACGGAGGCTATCCCTCTCTCCATTGCCAACGAGGAATCCATAGCTAACGCTTTCTTAGCTCACTGGGTTTCTCCCTTCGGTGTTCCTCTCTCTGTCACGACGGACCAAGGTTGCGTTTTCGAATCCTTCTTATGGAGAGATTTGATACGTCTCCTTGGTTCTGAAAAGATCCACACTACTATTTTTCATCCGCAGGCAAATGGAATTTGTGAGATTTCACCGCCAATTCAAAGCTTCTCTCATGGCTCAGCCCAACCCAGAGCATTGGACTGATGCTCTTCCTCTCGTTATGCTCGGCGTTCGCTCCGATGTTAAAGAGGATCTGCACCACTGTTCTGCTGCTGAATTGGTGTATGGTTCTCCTCTTCGTCTTCCTGGTTATTTCTTTTCACAGTCTTCTCCTCCTCCTATTGCTGACCCACTTTCTTTTCTTTCTTATCCACAAAAGGTGCATTCCTATATCCTTAAGGATCTTTCTTCCTGCAATCATGTCTTTGTTCGACATGACTCCCATCGCACCGCTCTCCAACCTAAGTACGTTGGACCTTTTCCTGTGATATTTAGGAAGGAGAAATTCTTTCACGTATCCAACGTCCCACACGTACAGAAGTCGTTTCAATCGACCGTCTTAAGCCTGCTTTCTTCGAGGCAAATCCACTTCCTGTTCTTGATTCTTTGCCTTTTGTTCCAATTTTTCCTCCTGCAGCTCCTTCTTTTAACATTCCTATATCTCCTCCTACGTCTCTTCCACCTCCTTCTCTCCCTCCCCTCCTCCTTCTCCTCTCCCTTTTCCCGATCCTCTTCCTTACCCTCCTCCAAATCAGTGAATAGCACCAATACGACCGGCTCAGACTCCACCAGCACGGTCATGGTCATTCTTGCTTCCCTCCTCAGTTCCAGCTCGGGATTCTTCACCTCCAGCTTCGCCTCGGGCTACTCTTACGACAAATGCAAGCGTTCTGACTCGCCCGATGACACGTTCTCAAACTGGGAATCCTGTCCAGACTCCATCCAACGCTCCTACCAGGTTATCGAGCAGAGGTAAGCACATACGATGGCCGGCGCGCTACTTGGATTAGGGTTTCGTGCCTTTGAGGTATAGAAACCTGTATTAGCGCGCAGGAATAAAACTCACGATTGCGTTATGTTCACTATTTTATCTACACCGTGTTAGTAAATTGGTAACATTGGAAGCGTCGTTTCTTACTCTGTGCAGACGCCATCTTATGAAAGCAAGTTCTTTACTGCCTTCTACCAATTTTTGTATAATTCACGTATTAATGACTCTTTGGCCTGTTTTAGCCATTTATTTTGTACTTACTAACGCGGTGAAGGTCTTTAATAGGGTGGTTGTATTTAATTTTAAGTAGTTATGTAAATATATTAATTTCCGTGCAGTTGTCGTGTGACCCCCGTAGAAACGGCAGTGTTATTAAAGCAAAATCTTTTATACCTATACTTTTATAATATCGTCTATAAGTCTATGTATATTTCTTTAGCTAGCTTTCTCATGGTAGTAGGCCCCAGGTTAGATATAAACTGGGGTCTATATTTCTCTTAGGTCTGTTTCTATAGGGACCTATGGCCAATTTTAGTTTTGCTAGTATCGACCTTGTAAATTTAAGTAGGCCCTGATAAAATCTCTCCGTATAGCCTGTATTAATTAATAGTTTCATTCACTATTAAATATTAGATTTTAATGTTATGGATTAATTAATTAATTATTGTATTTTATCTTATTCAAAATTCGTATGTAAATTTTTATTTCCCAGGACTCTGGGGTTTCAGTTTCAGTTTTTCATGTATACTTATCAACTATCAATTACATTGTGGATTGACTCATCTTTATTCCAACCCCGTCGCTACATCCTTTATTGTGAATGCAAGAAATCCCCCAAGAGACTTCAATATAATTATTATTTTTCTTTATTTATTATTATTATTAAAAATTTTATTTCCAAGTATAATTATTTTTTTATTGAATGATTTGTACATGAATGTTTTTAATTGTTTAGCTTCTTGAGTCGTTTGGTCGAAGTTCCCAAGGGATAATATTGTGGCTGAGGATTTCGGTGGAAAAGACGAAGGTGTAAAGTTTTTTTGTGTTGGTCTGACGATCCACCACCTTCAAGGGAAAACAAAAAGCTGGAGACACTCCAGGTGATAGTAATTTCCTTATTTTATACTGTTATTAAATTTTGAAATGAAATGATTTAGCTATTTTTTTAGTTTGAATTCATATATTTGTTTTATTTATTTTTTTAATTATTTTTATTTCATTCTATTTCTTTTTCATTATGTATAATGGTTAGGATTTTTTTTTTCTTAGCTTTTTTGGTTTTGTTGGAGTTATCCACTGGAGTCGGGACTGAACGTCAATAGAAAATATAGACAAGAATAAAGAGCCTGACAGATTTGACTGAGAAGATTTTATTATGAATTACATGAAGATATAGCTCGTAAGATAAGACAATCATATATTGATTTAAATAAAAAAAATCGAAAATTTACAAAGTACAAGGAGAAAATATTTGAGAAATACACATAAAAAGGAAAAGTGTGAAAAAGAAACTTGAAACAAATAATTGAAAAGTGGAATAACAGACCATAAACGAAAAGCGAAGTATGAAATATAAAAATAAGAAAAAACAAGAAAAAAAAAAGACTATAAATAAAAATGACAATTACAATAGTCAATAAACTATTGTTTTAAATTTAGGATTATAAATTTAGGTCTTAAGTTTTTTTTTTATTATACTGTATAGAATTGAGGAAATTTATTTCTTTATGTGACCTTGCCGTGGGGGAATATAAAACCCTTGCTGTGGGGGTTGGGGTGAAAAGACCTTGGTGGTTGGGGTGAGTAGGGAATTATTTATCCTTTAATTACCCTTGATGTGGTGGTTGGGGTGAGAAGACTTTGGTGGTTGGGGTAAGAAGACCTTGGTGGTTTTTTTTTTGGTTTTTTTTTTTTAATAAACTTCATTATTTTTTTGTGTTAAGGGTTTCATTTATTTTTCTGTGTTTTATTTCATTGTGTGTCTTTTTTCCCGTTGGGGTGACCCACGACATAAGTGGTGGGGAAAAGTAAAACCACGACATATTTTGGCGTCCAACGTGGGGCGCCATTGACGGAGGACTAAGGGGACACATTGACGAGATAAGGATGAGTACAATTGAGGAATTATGGGTGGAGGTGGAGAGGTACAAGGAGGCATTACGGAAGAATGAAGAATTGATTGAGGTGAGAGAATTGTCAGAGGGTATGAAAGAGATGGAGAAACGTATGGAGGAGAGGATGGAAGAGAAAATGGCTGGAAGTATAAATGATGAAATGATGAATAAGAGATTTGCAGATGGGATTGGATTGAATGGGGGACGATCAAAAGTGGTCTCTACTCTGCTAGTGGTAGGTCAGAAGACCGAGAGGGTAATTTCAGGGAAGGGAATTACAAAGAAAAAGGAGTCAGTTTATTTGGATGAGAATGATGTGAAAGAAGAGGAGAGAAAGGATATGACCGAAAATAGGAAGACAGAGAAGAAAGACAAGAAGAAAAAGAAGACATCTAAGAAGAAGAGACATGAAAGGAGAATGCAAATAAAGAGTAAAAGTATAGATTCATTGTATGAAAGTTCGAATGAGGGTGAGGGAGAAATTGATAGTGGATGACACCAGATCTGAAGAAACTTCAAGTTCTTCTCCGATTTCCAAGTTGCTAGGATTGTCTTTATTAGGGACATTCCTAAAATCAACAAATACAATGTGTATGGGACAAAGGATGTGGTTGAGTTTTTTTCTGAGTATGAAAGGTATTGGCAAGGAAAAGTTTGACGAGAATAAAGTGTTTTGTTTTGTGTGAGTTTTTGGAAGGACGTATGTTAGATTTTTATAGAGTGATTGTAAGTGTGGGTGAGCAGAAGTACGAGGTAGTAAAGGAGAGAATATTGGATCAAGTTAAACGAGTGAAAGGGGGGATGAGTAAAGTATAGAAGAGTAAATGATTTTGATTAAGCTAGAAAGGGAAAGAATGAAAGACTAGATATGTATGCTCATAGATTGGAGACTTTAGCGCTAAAGAAGTTTGGGGATGAGGATATTAGTAGGAATAAAAGCTTGCTAAAGAAGTTTCTGGAAACGATTCCGACCTCCGTAGCGGAATTTATAAAAGCGAGAAGGAAAAAGAAAATGAGCATGGGTGGGGAGAGCGGTTGAGAATGGAGTATTCGAAAGAGTAACATTGAAAATATCGCTTGTTATTGAAAAGATAATGAAAGAGATCGGGAGGAGAATGAACGTAAGAGATGCTGTACAGAGGCGAGTGAATTTAAGACTGAGGAGAGGGCTTCAACTCGACCATCTCAAGGTATAGGTGCGGTATTAGGGACGATACTTCAAAGCTAATCCATTAATTTGCATATAAGGTGATGGGGAAGGTTCCTAGGAAGATTTTTTATGGCGGCAGAAGTTGACGATCGACAGGTGAATGCAGGTAGACCAATGGGTGTCAATGTGGACTCAAAGATTATACGGAATGATAGGATTGGGTAATTAATCAATTACGGAATGTGACTGGAGAGAATGTGTAACTATGAATAGATGAGAAATGTAAGAAACTAGGTATGTTTAGTGTTTAGGTGTGTGGGAAACTGCGGACATAATAATTTCTGATATGGTTAGATGGCGCGAAATTGAGCTTGCCTTTAGCCTGTGGCACAAGTTGGGGCATGATGGTCTAATGAATTGAACGGACTCCGCAATGGGCTGCGGGTGTTAGAGAGATGCCGGTAAGGAATGGATCAATTTGAGGTAATTATAAGAAATAGTGTGACAGAGAGCTCTGTTCGGCTAAAGAGTCGAGTAAGTGAAGGCCACCTTGCGTGCTGGAAACTGTGTGATTGAGGGGCATTTTTCAAGGATGTGGTCGGTCCCCCTAAGGAATTACATGTACAAAGTGTGCGAAACTTAGAGCATTTGTAGCTGAGGAATGTATGATTGGAGTGGAAGGCTAACAGGTAGAATGAGGAATCAGTGAATTCAAGTGTGGTTATATAGTATATTATATATAAATATAATAATATAATATAACTATATATACTCGTTTAGATTAATAAGTTATTATAATATATTAAAGAATATATAGCGATATGTATATATAAATAAAACGTTAAACTATATAATATATATATATTATATTATATATATATGGAAATTTTATGTAATATAATATATCAATAATATACATATTATTAAATATGTATAGGATAATACATCAGGAACTCAACTCCTATACAATCGTGTAACTGCTCGTTGAACCGATTACTATAAATATAAAAACAAAAAAGGAAGAATCAATCTCTGGTAGCAAATAATTAACATAATTATCAGAAACGCATCGTATACTATTTACAAATTCATAATGTTTTAGTCCATACTCCAAAATTTTCTTATTGTTTTGAGAAAAATTAAGCAAATGAAGAAAATAATATTACTACATATTATAACAAACCAAGCATTATGATAAAATTTTGAAACAAAAAGCTCTAAAGAAAAATGTAGCGTTTCCAAGATACCGCCATACCTTACGTCAAATCATCTAGGTCTTTTACGTTCAATTCAATTCCTAATATTCCCGCGAGATGGAATTTCACACTTGTTATAAAAAAAACAATAGATGAGTCATTGCTGCCCTCAACAAAATATAAAAGTTGCAAATGGAACAATCAATAGTTGACCTAAAAACCCAATTTATAATATTTTATCATGTTTTTACATTACACGTATTTTAAATCATGAGAAAAGCGTTTTAGCAAATGCACCGAAATATTTAATTCTGGTTTGTAGCGGTACAGAGATACAACAGACAGAATAGACATTATAAAACTTATTTGAGTTCAGTTAGCCCCGACTAATAATATTTGCTCCAAAACAATAAATAAATAATAATTTGCCTCTTTGCTTGCGTCCTGCCGTCTGCTCACCAAGACCCGCGGCCACCATGCCCACCACAGTGGCTAAATTCCGACTACCCGGAAGAGTCACCTTGGGTCCATTTTAGCCCAGCGGTCCTCTGCATCCGGTCATTGCCAGCCACCATCAAGCCCAAGAGCCTCCTACAAGCTTCTGATGCCCCCCTCTTGGTAGGGTTGTCCAGGGTAATATAAACTTAATTAACTACCCCCTGACAGCCCCCTATATCCAACCAGGTGTAAAAATCCCATTTACCTGGCGAACCGGTTAAGCCTCTGCCGAACAGTTGTCATCATATTGGCATAAGACCCAACAGTAACCAGCCTCATGTCCGTGATGACAAAAAACAGACCCAAGCCACCTCACATAGCAAGACAAGGCTAACAAGGCTCTCTTGGTGTGCCCTGCGATGAGTGAAGACTAACATGTGAAATATAGCGAGTCCAGACCATCCAGAGCTCTGCCTTTTTTGCTGAACAGCTCGTTTCCTTGCCTGGTCACACCAACCTCTGTGTTGGTGCGATCGTAGAGCAATACCACAAATCGCTCCTTTAGTTGCATCCAATAGTCAATGGCATTTGGGCTGCATGGCAACCAAGCCGAGCAGAATGCTGCGTCCTGTGAGTCTCCATACGTGGCTCCAGGCTGTCCCATGCAGTGAACGCCGCTGGAACATCGCGCCAAGGTTCTCCTATCACATCGCCCGTCAGCGAGTCAAGATTGCACTTTTTGCGACTTCAAAAATGCAGCGCGATTGAGCGCGGCTGAAGCCCTAAATAGCTTTCCCAACATTACATAATGTCCACCAATTCAAGGAATCCTTCAAATATTGGAGAGACCTGAGGCCTGTGGCTCTCTCCGCCACCTGCCTAAAGCAGGACCCCTCAATGCATTATAATCTTCTACATATCTCTAACTGTGATCTTCCTCCTCGTATTAGATACCTTCGTCCCTGATATACCCCTGGTTGCGCACGATTTCTTAACGCGCTATCCTGTTTCACGCGTTGATTCAGCGGGTCTATGTTCGCAGTGCTCAGCTGCTACCTTTTCATGTCTTGTGCACTGTTGTCGCTAACAGCCTGACCCACGTACATGTGCAACTTTAATTTTCAATCACCCTTCTCAACACAGCGATTGCCAGCGAAAGCCTAACACCCCACGTTTGCGCCTTTTCTTTGTTAGTGACACCTCAATAATCTCCTCTAGCCGCTTGTCAATCTAAATGATTTTTCTAGATTTTGTTTCTAGTGCCGGAATGTCTGCAACGTTAGTAGCGACTTTTTATTTAGGACGAGAGAGCAACTAGTCCATTCCCACTGCCTTCACTTCGTCAGTCGCTACTATCCTGCAGAAAGAACACGTCCAAAATCTCCTGCATACCCAGTTTCCCCCAAGGCATCTTCTAATTCTAATCGCTAACCTCGTTGATAGACACTCCTTGTCCCCTTCAAAAAATAAAAAAAACATTTCTCTCTCACACCCCTCTAATTATCTCCCCAACTCCTTTCCTCTTTGCCTGCGAGTGTGATGCCTTCAAACTGGCGGCACACATTTCTCACAGCTGTACATTCAACAACCTCCCTCATCTAAACGCCAACGACAAAAACTGTACAAACATAGTAGTTCTTGTATTACGTACCTTTTTCTCTACAAATGGGCTGTAAGGACTGGGATCTCTAATATACGGCGCGAAAGACAATCATTACAGCCTGACTACTTTATTAACTTCCCACTCCGCAAATGCAAATCCAAGAAATTTGCAATTACCTCTATCTCCGCCGCTCCTATCGTTCAGCCTCTAGCATAGCGCCATTCAAATGAGACTAAGGCCACCCTTTCCAATCTACATGAATTAGCATCAGTAGAATCATAGGATATGCATGGCCTTGAGCCTGGTCTTAGAATTACGAGACAAACTTAGGTAGGCAATATACTGCCTAGGGAGGGAATAACTGTTTGGAATAATCGCGTTCTATGCCCACCTCTAAACAGTTTGTTCTCATTAAATTTATTTTTTTCTTTTTTCTAGGTTTCTTACAGTTATACGCGCGTATGCGTGTCTGTCAGTGCTGGCCTGGACCATCACACCCAAGTAGATAGGCAGAGGTGTTTCCCTTCCTTGGTTGTGCCTTTTTGTACATGGGGTCTGCTCATTCTCCCGACGTCGTTCCATGCTGTTATACATCAGTAACTGGGAAATCGTAAGCACAGGCTGGGGCATTGCTGAAGTGCTTGACTGTGTCTCAATCTTTGGTCCATTCAAGACCATGGCAACTAACGCTAACAGAGAAACAGAGACCCTGGCACAGAAGTTTCCTGGCTGTCGGTGTTAAAGGAACATGTCTCACCTCACTTTGTTCTCAGCCCTGGCTAGATGAATAGCATCACCATCAGCATCATGATCACAGGCTTTCTTAAGTGCTGGTCAACATCTTTATCTGCAAATTCAGGACAATGACCACTTTGCTTGTGCGCTTTCCACATGTCTTGAAAGCAGGCCAGTAACCTGTTTTTGAGGCCACTGAAGTGGACGCGTCCTGCAACATTCGTTCCAAGCTGTTGTAGCCTTTTTGTGTACAGAGCGACCAGGTCTGCTTAGTTGAAGATAGGAGCAACTATACTGTCCATGCGAGTTTCTTCGATTTAAGATACCAGACCAGCAAAT
>JABUQX010122459.1:10000-15000 GCA_015478945.1 Trachelipus rathkii | reverse complement strand
GGCACTCCAGAAGGAAGTGCTCCATTGTGTCCTGGGATATACGACATCTTGTGCAGATGGGGGAAACTACATTGTCAAGTTTGAATCTGAATTTATATTGCATAAGATTTGGGTGGTGACCTGATCTGCTCCGGGCGAGGTTAATTTGGTCTCTTCTGGACAGTGATTCTTCTGTTGGGGAGATGTTTGGGGATGGGGTGTTTAGTAGACTGTTATTGGGGCGGTTTTGTAGATATGTGTTAGTTAATTGTGTATGGATGTGATTGAGCCAAGACCTGTTTGGGGGTGGAGGGGGAATGTTGTTGTAGATGTCATTATACAGTTTAGCTGGTGAGGAGGGGGGGATTTAAGTCTATGTCGGGGAGAGTATTTGGTGACATGGATCGGTTGGATGGAGTGTTTTCTGGAAAAATTGTGTCCCTACCATCTTCAAGTGGGTAGGGATGGGAAGAATATGTGTCTCGTCGTGTAAATGCTGGATGGGGGTTGTTTTAGTACATCCAGTGATTATTCTAAGGGCAGTGTTTTGTGTAACTTGTAATTTGTTTAGGTTGGATTGTGATAGTGCTGGGAACCATGCGGGGGAGGCATAGTTTATATTTGTTCTGAGGAGTTGTTTGTAGGTTGTGGTAAGGGTGTGTTTTCTGTCACTGAAGTTGTGTTGGGAGAGGGTTCGGAGGGTGTTTAATTTCCGTTGGGTTGAAGAAGTAATTTGGTCGATGTGGGGGGAGAAAGTCATATGTGTGTCATAAGTGAGTCCTAATATTTTTGGGGTTTTGTTTAGGGGGAGGGGTTTGTTGTTCAAGTAGACTATTGGGTGGAATGTGATTGGTGGCGGTCTGTGGTTAGGAGAGTGATGGAGGATTTAAGGGGGGAAGCTGTCATTCTATTGGTGATTAACCAAATTTCTAATAATTGTAGGTATTCTTGGGTGTGTTGGGTGGCTGTATTTACAAGTGGATGTTGGGAAATGAGACTGATATTCTGTGTAAGTAATTAGTTTGGTGGATTAGTTGGTTGGGGTGGGCATATCTGCTGTGAAGAGATTGAAGGAATGGAGAGAGAATGGCGCCCTGTGGTACGCCGTTTTGTTGTTTTAATGGAGGAGAGGGTGTTTTTATGGGATAATTTTGTGGTACGACTATGAGAAGTTTGAGAACCACTTTTTATCGCTGTTTTCAGGGGGACAGTTATTTTTTGTATATGTTGGATGTATGTGGGGACAGTGTCAAAGGCTTTGTTAATGTCGATGGCTGTGAGTATGGATCTGTGTGATGGGGATTGGTTGAAGCCATTAATTATAAGTTGTGTGAGGGAAGTGAGGGCTGTTGTTGTTGAATGATTGCTTTTAAATCCGTGTTGGAATTCTGGGAGGGTGATGTGTGGGGATATTTTGTTTAATATTAGTTTCTCCAGCAGTTTGCTGATGGTGGAGAGGAGAGAGATTGGGCGATAGGAGGATGGGGAATTGGGGTCTTTTTTGGGTTAAAGTTTTGGGAGAATGAATGCTTGTTTCCAGATTGGGGGTATATAATTGAGTTTCCAGGATTTGTTAAAGATTTCTGTGATGAGGAGAATTGCTTTTCTTCCTAGGTGTTTCAGGTGGAAGTTTGAGATTGAATCTGGTCCTGTTGCTGGTGAATTTTTTAGGGTTTTGATTGTCTCTGATATCATGTTGGTTGTGAAAGGAGGAGGAGGGTTGTGATCTGAGGGAAGTTTTTTGAGTTGTTTTTTTTATTAACCTATTATTGGGGTGAGTTGGTTTACGGGAGATATTAGCGTAGTGTTTTGCGAGGCTGTCTGCTTGTTGTTTTGAGGAAGGGAGGGAGTTGTCGGGCAAGGATGGGGATTCGTGTGAGGGAGGGGTGTTGTTTTGTGAGTTGTTTAGTTTTTTGATTACCTGCCAGGTTTTCTTATTATCCATGCGTGAGATGTTGCTCTGTAGGTATTCTGTAAACTTGTTAGTGGTGTTGGTGGTTATGAGTTCAGAGATTTGGGTGTTTAGGTTAGTTATTTGGTTTGTGGTTATTGTGGTGTATGGTCGGAGTTTTCTAAAAGGGAGTTTCTTTTGTTTAATAAGTTGACTGATTTCGGGGATAGTTTGGGATTGTAGGATTTTCTGTGACCCTTGGGTATGTAGAGGTTGGCTGATTTGATGATTGTGTTGTTTAAATGAATGATGGAGGTGTTTAAAGATGTTATGTCATGTATTGGTGTAGGGTTTATATGGGATTCGATATGGTTAGTAAATTCTGTCCAGTTAGCTTTTTTGTAGTTAGTGTATGTGGTGGTCTTTTTTGGGGAGTTTGGTGGGGGGAGGCCAGAGATATGAGGATAGGGAGATGATCTGATTGTAGGTCGGTGGTTGTGTCCCAGGTTAGTCTGTGATGTAGGGAGGGGGAACAAAATGTGACGTCTGGTGAGGTAGGGGATTGGTTGGCTTGGGGAGGGATTCTGGTGGGGAGTTTTTTAGAGTTAAGGATATTAAGGGATTCTAATTCGTTGAGGATATGGATACCCCGGGGATCGGATGGGTAGTCTTCGTACCAGGCAGTGTGGTGGGCATATAGTATATGGATGAGATTTGGGTATGTAGCTATTGTTGATAGGGGGGTGTGAGGTTATTTGGGGGCGGGTTTGGGGTGGTAGGGTGGCGAATATAAAGGTTGAAGATGTTGTAGGTGGTCTTGTTCAAGAGTATGGAACAAGATTGGGATTTTATTAATGCGGCGGGGAATTGTGCGGAAGTGTTAGTAGTTGTATTATGATATGGTATGCTATTATGGATCAGTGTTAGAAGGGAGTGGTGAGGAGGTTGGGAGGGGGAATATATGGCATCGTAACCATAGAATGTGGGGAGCGGGGTGTTTTGGGCGAGAGAGGCTTCTTGTATAATGGCTATGTGGATATTGTGTTTTTTCAGGAAGTGGTTGAGTTCTATGGATTTGTTGGTTAAGCCATTGATATTAAATTGTAATATGTTGAGTGTTTGGGGATTAGGTTTGGTCGGAAGTGGGTTTTGGTTGGTGGTGTGGGGGCTGCAGGTTGTACAGGTGTAGCCCATATTGTATCTGGGGAGGGTTCGGAATGGTGAGCAGGTCAGGTGCACCCATCCCTTGCAACTAACACACTGGATGCTATTTAGACCAACTTGTTTTTGGCAGATAGGGCAGTAATATTTAGGGGGACCCGGATTGCCCTCGACATCTCCCGACCGGAGGAGTAGTAGTCTCCCTACAGTGAGAGTAAAGATAGACAGAAAAGGCAGATTTGAGACATAGATAGATAAATAGGAGGAGAACAATAGTAAAGAGACATAAAATATGACCTGTGGGCCCGGCCCCAGCCTGGCTCCTTTCGGCGATAACCCTCCTGGTTATAATATAATAATAATATAATAAAAATAATAATATACATATATACATATACACACATACAAATACATACATATGTCATACAAATACAAATATACGTAACACTAACATCATTAACAATATTACCATTACTAACACTATTATTATCGATAACATTAATACTAACACTAATTATTAACACTCACTATTTTCAATAACACTAGTTGTGTCACTAATAATTTTATATTATTATTATTATTATTATTATTATTATTATTATTATTATTATTATTATTATTATTATTATTATTATTATTATTATTATTATTATTATTATTATTATTATTATTAATATTATTATTATTATTATTATTATTATTATATATAATAATATATATATATATATATATATATATATATATATATATATATATATATATATATATATATATATATATATATATATATATATATATAAAGGATAAAATACTTCTCTCTGAGTTTGATTGACTTGCGTTGGACTTGTTCTAGGCAGATGAACGCGTATGAACTGCATTAATTACCCTGCTGGGATTAAGCACATACGCGTTCATCTGCTAGGGCCCAGGTTCAATCCCAGCAGGGTGAATAGCTCAGAAAGGGGTATTTTTATCAATACTTATTGACACTGCGGTTAATGCAGTTTACCTTATCAATATATATATATATATATATATATATATATATATATATATATATATATATATATATATATATATATATATATATATATATATATATAAAAATATACATTTATATATATATATTATATATATATATATCATATATATATATATATATATATATATAGTATATATATATATATATATATATATATATATATATATATATATATATATAAAAGTATATATATATTTATATATATTTATTTATATAGATTTATATATATATATATATATATATATATATATATATATATATATATATATATATATATATATATATATATATATATATATATATATATATATATATATATATATATATATATACTACTTATGTTGCAACTGGAATCATCTTAAATGACGCTTTACAGTTGAGCCATCCTCAAGCCCAAAAATTTTGCTTCAATAACAACTTTAAGCCAATAAGAAGACGTCAAAGCGATTTCACAAGTTTTAGCCACGTCCTTCATGCGAGGTCTTTCATTTTATATTATTTAAAGATTGCATAAACCGCATAAGTTCATAAATAAATATATATCAATTATGGGGACAAAACACACATGCCTCATCATAGGTTGAATAGCTGCATGATTCAACTAAGAATCAAAATTCACGACGCTTCGCCTTCAGCTATTCTCAAAGTAAAAAAGAAATAATTAAATATATATATATATATATATATATATATATATATATATATATATATATAGTCTATATATATATATATATATATATATATATATATATATATATATATATATATATATATATGGGAGCCCAGTCGTTAGCCTTGCTAAGCCTCGATAATTACTCGTAAAAACATCCAATACATTAAGCAATACATTTCCACAAAGATTAGGTAAAAACGATAATTAGCTAAAATAATTTTAACATTTTTTACACTATTCATGCATACATACAT
>JABUQX010122458.1:10000-17500 GCA_015478945.1 Trachelipus rathkii | reverse complement strand
AATTTTCCCCTTTCAGTAAATGTTGATGTATTTATACAATTGCTACAGTTATGTATTTCCCATGCTTATTTTTCATTTAACGGAAATCTTTTTATTGACGGTTCAAAGTTTGCACTGTAGGGCATAAATAGGGTAGACGTATTTGGAGTATGGTATTATTTGGGTATGCGGAAATCATTCTTTGGGTTAAATGGGTATGAATGAGTTTAATAATGGGGGGTATCTGGAGGCGGGGGGAGGAAACGTGTTGTATATGTCAGAATAATATACTGCTGGTGTGATTTTTCCTACTAGATTTAATATTTATAGATTTTTTTTAATATAAAAGTTCACACCTCACGGGCATAGCCCTATTCAAGGAGGGGAACTTCTCTAGATAATTTCTACCTAGGATCCGAACTAGGATTCGAACCCACGACCTTGCCATGCGACTCCGTCGCTCTACCGTTTGAGCCACGTGGGGGTTGTTACAATGTTTGAAGTAGAGGGTGATCCATTAAGTCATTTACTATAATCAAGATGTCAAGATGGGGTTTTATATGGAGAATATTTGCTACCGTTAGTATGCGGTAGATGGGTAAGGTAGATGTGTGTGGTAGGAAGGTAGCCAGTTATTGTTCTGAGACCTTAATTTCATAAGGTTTCTAGTTCCTGAACATTGGTTTGTGGTATTGTGGGAGCCCAGGCAGGGGATGCATAGTTTAAGAAAGGGTGAAGGAATTGTCTGAATATTATTGAGAGGGTCTCTTTATGTATTGTTCCAGTAATAATGCTTTCAGCGTGCTTAATTTATGTGTGAATCTAAAAATAATATTGTCGATGTGGGGAGGGGGGTGAATATCATATGTGTATCATAAGTCAAACCTACGATGGTGAGTTGTTTGTTGAGAGAGAACCTATTAGGGAGAATGTTTGATTCTCTTCTGTTTGGGGTAAGTAATGTAATAGAGAATTTTTGAGGTGATGCAGTCATTCTATTTGTTGTAAGCCATTGTTCTAATTGAATATATATTATATATATTATATATATATATGAGCTATATATATATATATATATATATATATATATATATATTAATATATATATATATATATATATATATATATATATATATATATATATATATATATATATATATATATATATATATATATATATATATATATATATATATATATATATATATATATATATATATATATATATATATATATATATATATATACAGTGGCGTATTTAAAGGGAACATGGCCCCCGAAATTTTTTTATAAACACTAAAAAATTTTAAGCATCATATCCGTTAATAATATAAATTACAGAAGTTAAATTAATTTTATATAATTCGTCGCTGTCAGGAACAAATCTCGTAAGTCCATTAGTTAAAACTAAACTTGAAACCATCAGAGAAAATGCAACATTAGAATTTCAGCTGATTTTTGAAGAATGTGTTAGCGCATCTGAATCTGAACTGAGTATTGAAATTGCTGTTCCAAGAATTAACAAATTCCAAAAATACAAACCCAACATTCCTACTTCCCACCCACAGACTTGTTATCTCATATCCATTTTTATACCATTTTGGATGATTTTATATCAGCATTAGGAGAGAGGTTTTTAAATTTTCCTTGCAATTTGTCATACCGAACGGGTGTAATGTGGCATATGAGATGATAAAAGATTGTGTAATATTTTACAAGGAAGATCTCGAAAGCATAAATGAAGATTTAGTAAAAGCAGAATGGGATTTATGGAAGTTGAAATGGCATCACAGCACATGCCAAAAAAACCACAATAGATTGACTAGTTTCTTGTTCGCAGTCACAATTTCCAAATATTTACATCTTGTTGCAAATACTGGCAATCTTACCCGTGATTAATGCTTCAGTAGAAAGAAGCTTTTCAATATTAAGACTTCTGAAAACCTACTTGAGAAATACTATTGGAGATGAAAGACTTATTGGATATATATATATATATATATATATATATATATATATATATATATATATATATATATATATATATATATATATATATATATATATATATATATATATATATATATATATATATATATATATATATATATATATATATATATATAAATAGGAACGATTTTTGTTTGGCCCCCCCGAAAAAAATCCTGATACGCCACAAAAAATATATATATATAAATATTTATATATATATATATTTATATATATATATATATATATATATATATATATATATATATATATATATATATATATATATATATATATATATATATATTGTGGTAGTTCTCTGCATATCGTATTTATAGAAGAGTTTTGAGCTGTGATTGTTAGATCGTCTACATAGCTATTAATTTTTATATAGAAAGGGATGTGGGATGTGATAGGTCATGCAAAAAGAGGTTAACAAGTGTTGGTGAAGAAAGGATGGTTCCCTAGGGGACGCCATTATAGAAATTATATGTACCGTAGGAATGGCGTCCTTGTGTAATTAGCTGTACGACCGACCGGATAGAAAACTTAATATTATTTTATTCGTTTTTGATGGCAATATCTGTGTTTAATACTTTGTCTATTAAGATGTGACGGGGTACTGTATCAATGCTTTGTTGGTGTCCATTGTTACTAGGAGAGTAGAGGAAGGGGAAGGAGTTTGGTTTAAACCAGTAAGAATGTGTTGTATTAGATTGGTTTGGAGGTTGTCAGTGGAGTATTTTTGTCTAAATGAGTTTGACTTAAATGAGTCAAAGGAGATTTTACTCTCCATCAGCGGGATTCGAAACACTGGACTCCGCGTCGCTGAGTTAACAGTAACCGGTCGCCTTATCCACTAGGCCATCCACGTTCCCAAGAAGAAATAATCAATTTAAGATTAAATTTTTTGAGTACTTTGGATATTGCAGAGAGCAATGATATAGGTCTATACTACGGTTGGATGACGCACCAGGTGCTGTGCGGTGCGGTGCGTGGTTTGGTGCGGTGCATCACACAAATCCAGTGTACCGGTGTGGTGCATGATGCGAAGCCCGGTTCGCATTGAAACATAGAGGTGCGGTTCGACAAAAATAACTTTTGATGCGGTTTAGTGCGGTGCGCAAAATTTTGCTGCTCTTCCAACCCTAGTCTATACGAAGCTGGGTTGATACTATAGGTGGTTTGGTAGGTATTACTAATACCTAATATATATATATATATATATATATATATATATATATATATATATATATATATATATATATATATATACATATATATATATATATAACTTATAATTAAGTGTATTATATATATATATATATATATATATAGTATATATATATATATATATATATATATATTGTATATATATATATATATATATATATATATATATATATATATATATATATATATATATATATATATATATATATATATGTGTGTGTGTGTGTGTGTAAAAGGTGTGTGTGTGTGTGTGTGTGTGTGTGTGTGTGTGTGTGTGTGTGTGTGTGTGTGTGTGTGTGTGTGTGTGTGTGTGTGTGTGTGTGTGTGTGTGTGTGTGTGTGTGTGTGTGTGTGTGTGTGTGTGTGTGTGTGTGTGTGTGTGTGTGTGTGTGTGTGTGTGTGTGTGTGTGTGTGTGTGTGTGTGTGTGTGTGTGTGTGTGTGTGTGTGTGTGTGTGTGTGTGTGTGTGTGTGTGTGTGTGTGTGTGTGTGTGTGTGTGTGTGTGTGTGTGTGTGTGTGTGTGTGTGTGTGTGTGTGTGTGTGTGTGTGTGTGTGTGTGTGTGTGTGTGTGTGTGTGTGTGTGTTTTCAGAATGGTGGAGGGAGAGTTTTTGCCATGCTACGCTAAATATTTAAATTAGGTCTGAGTACTTGTTGAGTACTTTTAAGGGAGTGAATGGGGGGGAGGGGGTCTCCTTGGTTAGTTTTTAACTTTTAAATTGTTTTATTATTTGTCTATTGGTGCCCAGCAAAAAATTCCTTTAGGATCCCATCCATTCCTATATTAATTAAGATAGCAATGAATAGGATCCTATTGGAATTTTTTGCTGGGTGGGAATTGTGGGTTTATGGCTAACTTTTGAATAGGGTGACAATGATATTTCATCGTTTTTAGGGCTAGAGATTTACCGTTTTGCTTACAGATAGCTTCGTAGGTTGGTGGGGGGGGGGGAGAGGTAGAGGTGGAGTGTATGTGAAGAACGAATTTTTATGATTGTGAGGAAAATTTTTATTGTGTTGGGCACATTGTTTAGGGTTTGGGTGTATTGTTCCCAATTCTTTTTTCGATTTAAGTTGATAAATCAGAAAAAAGAAACGGCAACAATACACACAAATGCTAAAATCATATGACCAACACAACAAATGTCTTCCACACAATTATGGACCTATACCCATTGCATAATGGGTAAACATTTGTAAAAAAAAAAAAAAAAAAAAAAAAAAAAAAAAAAAAAAATCTGGGTATTCAGAGTTTCTCTAACGAATCAAACAAAACTTAACCTAACCTAACTTAACCTAAACTAACCTAACCTAACCTAACGCTTGCGGCAGGCTGTACAGGAAAGATTTTATGTTGTGTCGACCGTTTTTCCTGTCGACCCATTTTTGCTAGTCCCCACAATTATTCATTAATTTTGATTAAATTATTTATTCCATTTTTGAGGTCTTTCATTTGGTTCAATCGGTCTTAATTCACTTGTCTCTTTTGTCTTAGGTAGTGTCTTTGGGGGACCAGCCCAAATGGTCCACCGGTCAAATGGTCGACAAGACATCAAAAAAATTTTCCGTATAGCCCGTCGCAGGCTTTAGACTAGGTTAGGTTAGGTTAGATTAGGTGTGTTTAGGTTAAGTTAAGTTAAGTTAAGTTGTTGCTGTTGCTGCTGGGCTGCTGCTGCTGTTGCTAAGGTTGTTGTTGTACAAGAAGTTGCTATTGCTGTTTAAGTTATGCTAAGTTAAGTTGTTAAGTTGCTTAAGTTAAGTTAGTGTTGCTAAGTTGGTGCTAAGTTGTTCTCGTTACTGTTGTTAGTCGCTGTAGATAAGTAAAAACTTTATGTTGTTGCTGTTAAGTTGATTTGGTTAGGTTAGGTTAAGTTAGGTTAGGTTAGGTTAGGTTAGGTTAGGTTAGGTAAGTTTAGGTTAAGTTATGTTAAGTTAGGTTATTTTAGGTTAGTTTAGGTTAGGTTAGGTTAGGTTAGGTTAGGTTAGGTTAGGTTAGATTAGGTAAGTTTAGGTTAGGTAAGTTTAGGTTAATTTAGGTTAGTTTAGGTTAGGTTAGGTTAGGTTAGGTTAGGTTAGGTTAGGTTAGGTTAGGTTAGGTTAGGTTAGGTTAGGTAAGTTTAGGTTAAGTTATGTTAAGTTAGGTTATTTTAGGTTAGTTTAGGTTAGGTTAGGTTAGGTTAGGTTAGGTTAGGTTAGGTTAGGTTAGGTTAGGTTAGGTTAGGTTAGGTTAGGTTAGGTTAGGTTAAGTTAGGTTATTTTAGGTTAGTTTAGGTTAGTTTAGGTTAGTTTAGGTTAGGTTAGGTTAGGTTAGGTTAGGATAAGTATTGTTGGATTTTTTTTTTATAAATGTTGACCATTTGACAGGTTCATCATTTTCCCTGTCGACCATTTGGGACTAGTTTCTTCCTTTGTTTTATTAGAGTGTCGATTTCTGGTGCTAAGAAATTGGGGTTGAATTTTTTTTTGCATTAGCCATTAAGGGATGTATTTTTTGGATGCTTTTAGAATTATTTTATTAAAGCTTTGTATTGCTTTGTTGAGATAGGAAAAATTTGATGTTTAGAAAAAAACTAGATCTAAAATTATGAGGTTAGTGTAAGCTTATAGTTTATATTCTTGCAATTTTTAAAGTATAGAGGTGCGGTGCGGTGCGGTGCTTATTGAAACATAAGGGTGCGGTGCTTTGTGGTGCGGTGCGGTGCGACAAAAATGACTTTGGGTGCGGTGCGAGGTGCGCTTACCCTGCTGCGGTGCGGTGTGGTGAGCAAAATTCCCGTGCTCAGCCAACAATATATATATATATATATATATATATATATATATATATATATATATATATATATATATATAGTATATATATATATATATATATATATATATATATATATATATATATATATATATATATATATATATATATATATATATATATATATATATATATATATATATATATATATATATATATATATATATATATATATATATATATAAAGATGTATTGGGCGTTTATGTTGAATTGTGATTAGTATTTGGATGTGGTCTGAGGAGAGAGTATGAAAGGCTTGCCATGTTGTGGTAACTTGGCTTTGGGGGCAGGGAGAAAGGAGATATCGGAGGATGTGGTGTTCTGGCTATTTTGTAGAGGTCTTTTTCTAGTGGGTTGGTTTCTATTGCTGAGGATACTGGGTGAGTGTAAGCTATTTATAAGTGTAAAAATGTGTGTGTTTGAGAGTATTAGTTTATCGAGGAAAGTATCACAGAAAAAAAAATTATATCAAGTTGACATAAAATTTTCCATCAACGCCGGTTCCTCTCAGGAGTGAAAATTTTACATCACTGTGATTGAAACATCAATGACAATTTTTTACATCATCAATATATAATATATTTCATGCCAACATACTATATAACGCCAAAGTAAAACTCATTATATGTTAAATTTCACTTCCATAAGAAATGTAAAATTTCTTATATATATATATATATATATATATATATATATATATATATATATATATATATATATATATATATATATATATATATATATATATATATATATTTATATATATATAGCATATATATATATATATATATATATATATATATATATATATATATATATATATATATATATATATATATATATATATATATATATTATAAATGGCCTTGGTATTATTACACCAATATTTGCCACACTAACAAAGCAGCACTTTCGTTAGTTTAATTTACATACTAAATAAAAAATAACTTTAATATAAAGCGAAATTGAAAAAAAAAATTTAATATGATATAATATAAATTTTTACTTATACTTTTTCTCATTATTAAATATAAAATTATTCTAAAATATTAAAAAAGGAAAATAAAATAAAATGTCTTATGGGTAACTATTTTAAACAATACATACTTTGACACAAACAATTTCATAGCATTGCGTTGCGATGTAAAGTATATTATATGAAGCAGTTTGATTAAAATTAAATCATTCGACCGCGTATCAATATTTTCCACGCGATATGAAGTAGTTCCTCTGAATATCAGTTATTTTTTAATATTAAATTCAGAAGTTTCGTTAAAGATTAAAATCTAAATTAAAAATTATCATTGGCCATTTACATAAGGTTTTTAAGGAATAATATCAGGTCAAACTAAATTAATTTGCAAAATAATAATTCATGATTGGGTCAATGAGTGACAGAAATATAGATTTGGATATAAATTTTTTTTCCTGCGAAGTTCCCGGCTTATATCAAGTTATTATATTGTATTAAGGGGAATAGGTCTGGTGTATAAT
>JABUQX010122458.1:0-2500 GCA_015478945.1 Trachelipus rathkii | reverse complement strand
AGTGCTGGGTAAAGCAATATAACACTATCATTGAATGTCAGATTTGATTTTTGCTTAAGGCTTAAACAATTATTGTTATACATTCGTTATTTATTATTTTTATACCTTTTATTAATTTATTATTATTATTTTTATTCCTGTTATTGACACCTGCTACATACTCAAATTATTTCAAATTAATTTAATTTTATTTATTAAAGTTAAAAGATTCTTTAAAAAGTTGAGTGAAAACCTTTGAAGACATAATAAACAATTAAGATATATATATATATATATATATATATATATATATATATATATATATATATATATATATATATATATATATATATATATATATATATATATATATATATATATATATATATATATATATATATATATGTTCACTTACGAATTGTATATATTAGTTTTAAGTGGATACATGTTTTCAATCAAAGGTCGTCCTTGATTCAGATCGAAACTAAACAATAGAATATCCCGGGAACACTCCAAAGCTCTAGTCAAGACTGGCATAACTAAGGCTTGTCATGTCAAGACTAGTAATTTTATATCTTTCAATTCATAGTAACAGCTTATGTCTGGGTTAGGTTCCGCTAGGTTAGATCAGGTTAGGTAAGGTTTAAGAGATCTACTCCCAAAGATTTCAAACCAAGGTGCTCAAATTCATTCCGTCTGATTTTTTTTGGGAATTTCTAGCCTAACTTTGGTTTCAGTCAGTGTTTATGAGTTGGATGTCTTCGAGGTAGTCAGAGTCAGAATTTGTCAAAGAAAGAGTTGAGAGTCGAGAGTCAGAATTTTTGCCACAAAGAGTTGACAAAGAGTCGGAGTCTGAATTTCTCAAAGAAAGAGTCAGGATTTGAAGTCGGAAAAAAAATCAGAAATGACTAAAAATTAAAAAATATTGTCAGAACCTTTTCTTTTCCTATATTTAATTAGTATTTAATATTTAATTTGGAAAAAAAGTATAAATATAAAAAATATTTTGATAAAAATATTTTTAATGCCGATTGGTAGAGGTTTTGCTTATTGATGATAAAATCCAAATGTTTTTACTTGATATATGTGAATATCTCGGACTATGGTTTGATTAATTTTATTTAATAGTTATATTATTTATTCCACTTTAACATATTGTTCAACTTTAAATCAATAAAGATGCGAGACTTTGTGAGTCAGGATTTGGGTCTTTGAAATTTGAAAGTTGGGAGTCTGGTGTCGGACGTTTAAAATTTGTAGTCTGAATTGGACCTTTGAAAGAGTAGTGAGTCGGAGCCGGCCATTTTTCTTCCGACTCAGCACCACTACTTATAACTTACAGTAAATTAACCGCTGTCAGAATTTTTCGCACTGCTCACAGAAAAATAACTCTTCTCTATTAGATTTAACTTTAACTTGCAAGCAGGTTTAAAGATTGGGGAGCCGCTTCAGGGGAAGATCCAATATTGGGGATTTTGGGACCCCATTTTAGCCCCACCTAAAAATGGACATAAAATTCTTAATTTTCAGACAATTTTGATTGGGAAAAAAGCAAACCACAGCTTCAAAATTTCAAAATCTACTTTTTTTTTCAATTGCTGAGCAAAATTTTTCAAAAATCAAAAAACTACTTCTACAATTTTGTGCGTAATAGACACATCTATGCATATTTCAAGTTTGAAGTCATTTCGAAAAATATTGTAGAAGTTGATACGAAAAAATGTCAAAAAATTAGGTTCTGAAAAAATGAAAACGCCAAAACAATGACTACAGACACAGAAAAACACCCAAATATAACTTTTTAGAGGTCATAAAAAGCTGCGGTTTGTTCTTTTCCCCATCAAAATTGTCTGAAAATTAAGAATTTTATGTCCATTTTTAGGTGGTAGCTAAAATAGGGTCCCAAAATCCCCAATATTGGATCATGCCCTTCAGTACAATTTTAAAATGGAGTTTGAAGCTAGGTCCGGAGAGTTTTGAAATGATGAAGCTGGAGTTGGAACCCCCAAAAACTTTACTGGCCTCGTAGCCTTGCTTTCATGCGCCATCTATATGGACATGTCTTTAATTTTTGAACGTGTTTGATTTTTCTTCATTCTGAGGAGTGTTCGTTAGGCTTCTTCTATATTTTACCCACCAGAGCTACATATATATATATATATATATATATATATATATATATATATCAAAAATTATATATATATATATATATATATATATATATATATATATATATATATATATATATATATATATATATATATATATATATATATATATATATATATATATATATATATGAAGCTCCTATTAAAGTTATTTCTGAGGAAGCTCTCTTAATGTAAGGAGCGAAAGCTAAAAAATAACTTACTGTAAATAGTTTTAATCTTTTAATATATTAAATGTCATTGTGAATAAATATTATATTGCCAGGTATTAGCGGCGCAATGAAAAACGCGAAAGCGCTTTCAATGATAAATGCGAAACGGTTAAACACCCATCGATTGAACGAAGTACAATA
>JABUQX010122457.1:17500-23839 GCA_015478945.1 Trachelipus rathkii | reverse complement strand
CTAAATATAAAACAATAGCGATGAATAACCACTAATAAATAATAAAAATAAAAAAAATTAAAAAGTAATATTGAAATTATTAATGAATATTGCTATAAACAATTATTAAAATAATAAAAAAATAATTGAACTAAATAAAATAATAAAATAATTAAAAAGTTTTGTAGTCACAACATGTCACATACACGTTAAAAATTATATGACGTTAAAACAGTAAAGCAGGAAAGTTTAAGCAGTAAAGCAAGAGAGTTAAGCAGTAAAGCAGAAAGTTAAAGCAGTAAAGCAGAAAGTTAAAGCAGTAAAGCAGTAAAAACTAAAAGCATACTAATCCCCCCTTAGTGTTAGGTAACACCTCTTTTTTACTGATTTACTGCTTTTAAGGTATGTAATGTATGGGTTAAAGCAGTAAAGCAGAAAGTTTAAAGCAGTAAACATGAGTTAAAGCGTTAAGCAGAAAGTTTACGAAAGCAGGAAAAAAGCAGACTAACCCAGGAGGAGAACACCGCTAGGTGACGCCGGCCGAAGGGAGGAAAAGGAGTGGGTAATGAGTCGACAAGAAAAGAAATATATCTATCAGACACTCTGAGTGGGGTAAATAGTTGAGAAAATGAGAACCAAAAATATTTTAAGTAAAAATAAGGGAAAATGTTTGTTAAATAAGAGCGGAAGATGAACAGTAGGTTCGCCCAAAGTGTGTGTAAGGTAAGTAGCGTGTTTGTTAAAAAATGAGGGAGCAAAGGAGAGATCCGGCCGCGAAGAGGCGCTGCGGGCCCGCAACGCGCCGGCGGAACGCCGGGAACGCGGCCGTCCACCTGGTCGGGCGGCACTCGAGGAGGGCGCATGCGGCGCCCTGGGGGGCTTATGAACTAGGAGACGACATTAATATTAACTCTGTTCTTTAATGTAGGTTAGAGATGAGCCATCAAAGGTGATTTCATCAAATATGAATCATCAATATTATCAAAGATGACTCCATCAAAGATGAGTCATCAAAGATGAACCTTCAAAGTTGAGGCATTCAATTGCTGAGGCCCAATTTTATACCTGGGGGACATCAAAGTTTGAGGCATCAAAGTTGGGGGCATCAAAGTTGAGGCCATTCAAAATATTCGAGGAGTGATAAAATACAACTTCAAGTAGGAAGCATCTAGCAGCTTGAATATACACCATCGAATCCTCATACCATTACCAGGGACACCCATATGCAGCGGCCAGAGCAGAAAACTAAAACAAAGCACCCAGTTGAATCCCAAACCAACACACCCACGCACACGACGCACTCAGCACGCAGCACAAACCGCTCCACCACACGAAAACGTAATACCCCATAGAACAAAAAAACAACCTGAAGACGTCCTACGTGAATGCGATACCACTCAAAGCCATCAACGTTACGTGGGTTAAAATTGACCCATGGGTATGTGGCAAGGTCAAGGCCACAAATATCATGGTCAAACAAGGGTAATCAAGACATCAAAAAAGGGCTAAGTCCCTAAAGGAAGGACAAAAAATTACCGTGGGTCAAAATTGACCCCATCGGGAATACTCCAAAGGGTTGGTGAAAAATTCCGTGCGGCAAAAACATGGACCCATGGAATACCAAAGGGTTGGTGAAATATCATGCGACAAACAAGGAACGACATCAAAAAGGGCTTAAACCCCTAAAGGAAGATCAAAAATTACCGTGGGCAAAAATGGCCCACGGTCAAAAAAATTAGGGGGCGTAAAAAGGGGGGGTAATACGTACAAACGTTGCTTTGACGCCAAACCGTTTGGCGGCAACCCTTTCTTCGAAGGGTTGCCCAAAAATTAGGGTTTGCCGAAAAAAGCCTTAGTTGCCAAAAATTAGGGTTTGCCAAAAATTAGGGTTCTCAAAAAAAAAAAAAAAGGGTTCTCAAAAAAATTAGCGGTTTCTCAAACAATTAGGCGTTCTCAAAAAATCTTAGGGTTTCTCAAAAAATTAGTCGGTTGCCAAAAAAACTACCGTGGGCCAAAAATGCAGACCCATGGAAGGACAAGAGGCTTGGTCGCAAAAAAAGGTCTAGGCCCAAAAAAGGTAAAGGCCCAAAAAGGTAAAGGCCCAAAAAGGTAAAGGCCCAAAAAGGTAAAGGCCCAAAAAGGTAAAGGCCCAAAAAGGTAAAGGCCCAAAAAGGTCAAAGGCAGGTAAAAAATTGGGCTCAAAAAAGGTCAAGGGAAGGTAAAATCACCGTTGGTCATTTTGACCATCGTCGTGCAATATGGTCCTCCTACTACTTACGTGACTTATCCTAGCTTTCGTTAGATATGTCATCTAACCACCTCGGGGTCACATCACGAGAGTGAAAATTTTTTGATGATTTCTTCCTGACGTTAGTTTCTAAGACGGTTGGTAATCGTTTGATGAATTATTTGCCCTTTCCAGGTTATTTAGTATATTCCGGCATGAATTTGATGATTTTAAGGCTTCATTTATGTTATCGTCTATGGAGTAGTTACCTCGGTCTCTATTGATGTTGTTTGTATTTTTAATTGCGTATGATTCGTAAAATTTACGGAATTTGTGGTTTTTTATTGTTTTTATTATTTTGTTGCTGTTAATTCCTATCATATGACACTCTTTAAGGTGATGTGCTACTAAAGGTGAATTGCTTTCGTATGTTTGTAAATCGTGTTTGTGTTGGGAAATTCTTCGTTTTATGTCTATTGTTTCTCCAATATATTGTTTGTTACATGATTTGCAGGGTATTGTGTATATTGCTGAATTGTTGCTATTTTCCAGTTTAGGCTTTAGTAATTTTTTAAGGGTATTGTTATTTTTAGTTACTATTTTTAATTTCGATGTTTTGTAATTGATATTTGTATTTGTAATTAATGTATATTTATGTTTATTAAACTCTTTATTATTGTTTGCATTATTTTCCTTATTAAATATATTTTTGGCTTGTCCGATACTTTGGTGTATTATGCATTTGGGATAATTTAATTTGCTGAAAGTTTCTATGATATCGTTAATTTCTGTTTTTATGGTAAGATCGCTGCAAATTCGTAAAGCTCGTAGTGTTAAGGTTACAATTATGGCTTTTTTTATATGCAATTTGTGACTTGAATACCAATGTATATATTTAGGGCAGTGGGTCGGTTTTTTATATACGGAAAAAATAATGTTAGTTGGGTTTTCCCAATTAATTAGCATATCTAGAAATGGGATGGTTTTGTTAATAGGGGTTTCTTTTGTAAATTTAATGGTGGGTGCCAAGCTATTTATGTAATTATGAAATCTCTCTATGTTAAAAGTATTTGGATATATGAACAACACATCGTCGACGTAGCGTAGCCATTTACAGTTTATGTATTCTGGATATTTATATATGTATTTTTGTTCTAGTAATTCAAGGAATAGGCAACTTATGATAGGAGATAGGGGTGAACCCATGCTAAGTCCTGATTTTTGGGTAAAGTATTGATTGTTAAACGTGAAATGGACATTACTGGTGACTAATTTAATCAGTTTTTTTATGTTTATGAATGGTATGTTAAATGTAATTTGTTTAGAGTTGACATAATCTTCCAATAATTTTAGGGTTTCATCTACGGGAACATTAGTGAACAGTGAGGTTACATCGAAACTAATAATATTAATGTTATTTAGATTAAGTGTTTGGATTGATTGTTTAAGATGCTGTGAATTTTTTATATGAGAGGATGAGATTTTTCCGAGTAGTGGTTTTAACTGTAGGGCAATCCATTTTGAGAGTTTGTACGTAACACAGTTGGAGTTGGAAATTATGGGGCGAATAGGAATATTTGTCTTATGAGTCTTTGGAATACCGTAGAAAAATGCTAATTGAGTATTATATGATTTGAGATTGTTATAAAGATCTTCATCTTTGTCTAATATTTTCTCTAATTCCTTATTAAACTGGGTTTGTGATGTTTTTAATGGGTTGGATTTCAGTTTTATATAGGTGTTTTCATCATTTAACAGTTCCATTGATTTGTTTATATATTCTATACGGTCCATTATGACTATTTTACTGTCTTTATCTGATCTCGATATGACTATGTCCTTTTTACTCTTTAAGTTTTTTATGGTTTCGTTAAAACATTTCGGTAATTTATTTTTGTTGTTTAATGTTTTCTCCAGTAAAATTCCTAGTAGTATATCGGAGTTAATATCAGTTTGCTTTTTATTTCTGTTTTTCCATTGTTCAAAATCTTTTAACATTTCAGGCAGAGGGTCAATCGAATCTATTGCAAATGATAAACCATAATTTAATACTGTTACTTCAGTTTCTGATAGTTGGATTTTGGATAAGTTAAGAATTGAATTTTCAGTTTCTATGTGCCACGGGCTCTTACGAAAGATTATTTTAAATTTTCCTTCTAAGATTTTAATTTTCCTTTCTATAACTTATTTTCTTCTTAATTCCAGGGTACTTTGCATGTCTTTGATTATATTTACTTTATTTGTCATTTGTGAGGTATTGTTTATTATTGTTTTGAATAGCTTTTTAGCTTTGCAAAACCAAAAGTTTACTTCTCTTTCGACATTTTTAATTCTATGTATGAGTATTTTATCTAGGGTCATAGGGAATGGTTCATATTTATTAGGTCTTACTTGCTTAGGTGTGAGTGATTTTGGTATAACTTTCTCTTCTCTGCATTTTTTCAGGAATTTTATCTGTATTTTCTTTGCATTTGCTTTAATATTGCAATCAAAGTATTTGAAAAATGTCTTTCTTAGTTGATAGTTATTTCTTAAGTGAAGGTTTAAATCGGGATTCATATTGTATGTTTAAAGTAATAGTGCTATAGAATTCACACTTTTTATATGTATTTAAATTATTATCCCTATGGTTTTCACTTAAACACTATTTATTTTATTATTTTATTAAAATCACAAACATTTTTAATACAATTTAGTTTGATAAATATTTAGTTTCACCCTACGTGACTTATCCTAGTGATTTTAATTAAATAATAAAATAAATAGTGTTTAAGTGAAAACCATAGGGATAATAGTTTAAATACATATAAAAAGTGTGAATTCTATAGCACTATTACTTTAAACATACAATATGAATCCCGATTTAAACCTTCACTTAAGAAATAACTATCAACTAAGAAAGACATTTTTCAAATACTTTGATTGCAATATTAAAGCAAATGCAAAGAAAATACAGATAAAATTCCTGAAAAAATGCAGAGAAGAGAAAGTTATACCAAAATCACTCACACCTAAGCAAGTAAGACCTAATAAATATGAACCATTCCCTATGACCCTAGATAAAATACTCATACATAGAATTAAAAATGTCGAAAGAGAAGTAAACTTTTGGTTTTGCAAAGCTAAAAAGCTATTCAAAACAATAATAAACAATACCTCACAAATGACAAATAAAGTAAATATAATCAAAGACATGCAAAGTAGCCTGCTGAATTAAGAAATAGAATTATAATTATAGAAAGTCGAAAGGAAAATTACTCGTAAATTTTAGAAGGAAATTTAATTCCAATTCCGGTTAAGACCCCCCCGTGGAGCACATAGAAACTGAAAATCAATTTCTAACTTTATCCAAAATCCAACATCAGAAGAAGGAAAACTGAAAAGTAACAGTATAAATTATGGTTTATCATTTGCAATAGATTCGATTGACCCTCGGCCTGAAATGTTTTTAAAAGATTTTGATAAAAAATTGAACAATGGAGAGGAAAAAAAAACAGAAATTTAAACCCAAAACTCTGATATTTAACGTCCGATTATACTACTATACTTAGAAAGAAATAATAAAATTTTACTGGAGAAAAACAAATTAAACAACAAAAAATAAATTCCGGAATGTTAACGAAACCAATAAAAACCATAAAAAACTTAAACAGTAACAAGGACATAATTATATCAAGATCAGATAAAGACAGTAAAATAGTCATAATGGACCGTATAGAATATATAAACAAATCAATGGAACTGTTAAATGATGAAAACACCTATATAAAACTGAAATCCAACCCATTAAAAACATCACAAACCCAGTTTAATAAGGAATTAGAGAAAATATTAGACAAAGATGAAGATCTTTATAACAATCTCAAATCATATAATACTCAATTAGCATTTTTCTACGGTATTCCAAAGACTCATAAGACAAATATTCCTATTCGCCCCATAATTTCCAACTCCAACTGTGTTACGTACAAACTCTCAAAATGGATTGCCCTACAGTTAAAACCACTACTCGGAAAAATCTCATCCTCTCATATAAAAAATTCACAGCATCTTAAACAATCAATCCAAACACTTAATCTAAATAACACTAATATTATTAGTTTCGATGTAACCTCACTGTTCACTAATGTTCC
>JABUQX010122456.1:15000-20487 GCA_015478945.1 Trachelipus rathkii | reverse complement strand
GTAAAGCAATAAAACAGTAAATCAATAACTCAAATGCCTAGCAACAGAAAGGATTAGTTGAGGCTTTTTTACTGCTTTACTGCTTTACTGCTTTACATCATATATTTATTAATATTATGTTTTCTTTTTTATTTTTGTTTTAATACTTTTTTATTTATAAATTGTAATGTAAGAAGAAAAACACAGAGTGTCTGTTATATAATCACTTTATTTTACTACAATTGTACGAAATATACGCCGGCGAGTTTCAATGCGTCGGTTCCGCACAGGGGCGCGCTTTGCGGGCGCTCTTGCGTGGGATTCACGTGATTCTACTATTAAATCTAGTAAATTTAATTATTATTATCTAGATGGAAATTAATAATTATTCGCTCAATGTAAGTATTTATTATAAATAGATATTATAATTAGGTTAAATAAAAACACTTTTAATACAAATCAGAGAACTTGTGCACCGCTTAACAGCTAAAACGACTATGATTTTAAAATGAGTTTGGGTCTAAAAGATAATAAAACACACCTGCTCAAATATATGTTTAAAGAACTAAGTTAATTTTCATCCAATCACAGGTAAGGCTCAGGATATGAAAAAACATGTTTTTACATACCTTTAAAACCAAAAAAGCGATAAAATAATATTTCTCGACCAATCACATGCGCGTCATATAGAGATAAGGATTTACTCCGTCAACTCACAAGGAAAAAAGGAAAGCACTTTCCTACTTATCTGCTTAATATCTTAACCGATCCAGCATGTTTAGTTTGAAATATTTTTACAAAAATAATAATAACATTGATTCTCGATTCTTGTCTATACTGGAATTACCTTTTGACCTGGTATTAGGCTTAAATCAGCCCGGGGTACAAAAAGGCTTATCCTAAATTTAGGCCTAAATTTAGGCCTAAATTTAGGCCTAAAGTAGTTATTTCAAAACATTTTTACAGAAAGAGGTCAGTTTCGTATCTGTAAGGAGTGAGCGCTGTTGTGTTTTTTCGTGTTGGATTGTCAATGTACATAGATAATAATAATAATAATAATAATAATAATAATAATAATAATAATAATAATAATAATAATAATAATAATAATAATAATAATAATAATAATAATAATAATAATAATAATAATAATATTAATAATAATCATAATCATAATAATAATAATAATAAAAAAAAATCCGAATTATTTAAAAAACTTTGAAATATTTTTAGTTAACATTGAATGAATAATATAAATGTAAGTGAATAATTGTTATTTTTAAATAAAAAACTAGAATGATTTTAATTAAATACATGTTATGTTAACAGAGAAGAACTTATTTTGCTATTTTTATACTTATTACATGGCTAAAGATGATGTAAAGCAGTAAGTCAATAGAACAAAACGTGGCATAGCTTGGTGTAGAGGGATGCTAGGGGCTTGCCTTACTGATTTATTGATTTATTGCTTTAAGTTACGTAAAATATATGTTTTTAATAAAATTTCATAAAATTTTAGTAAAAATTATTTTAAAACTTGATAGTTATAAAATTTATAAACAAAAAGTATTAACAGTTAATAATAAATTCTTTGTTCAAAGATAATGATTTAGTATAGAAGTTTTAAGAAACTTTGAAATAATTTTAGTTATAATTGAATGAGTAATATAAATGTAAGTGTTTAATTAAAACATAAAATGTTTTAATAAATTATATGTTATGTTATGTTCAAACAAAAGAACTTATTTGATATGTTTAAACAGTGTATATTTTAATGAACAGGGTGTGTGCGTGTATGTGTGTGCGTGCGTGTGTGTGTTTTTCATGTTGGAATGTCAATGTACATAGATGATAATAATAGCCATGAAGTAAAATCGCTGGAGGTGTAATAATAATAATAATAATAAAAATAATAATAATAATAATAATAATAATAATAATAATAATAATAATAATAATAATAATAATAATAATAATAATAATAATAATAATAATAATAATAAAAATAATGAAATCCATATAATAATTAATAATATTAAAATAATTAATAAATAAATGTAATAATAATTAATAATAATAATAAATAATAATTAATAATATAATAATAATAATAATAATAAATAATTAATAATTATAATAATAAAACAATAACAATAATAATAATAATAATAATAATATTAATTAATAATAATAATAATTAATAATAATAATAATAATAATAATAATAATAATAAATAATAATAATAATAAATAATAATAAAATAATAATAATAATAAATAATAATAATAATATAAACAAATCGAATTATTTAAAAAAAAATTTCAAATTAATTTTTAGTATAACAGTGGACTGTGAATAATATTAAATGTAAATGATTTAATTAAAAAAACATAAAAATGTTTTTAAGAAAATAGTCTCCCATTATATATTAAAATATGATGTAAAGCAGTAAAACAGTAAAGCAGTAAAGCAATAAAGCAGTAAATAGCAGTAAAACAAAGGCCTACTATCCCTTTGTTGCTAGGCAAATGCGCTATTGATTTACTGTTTTTACTGCTGTTAAGCGTCAATAAAGTATATGTTTTTAAATTAAAATTTCGTCAATTTTGTAATAAAATTGATTATATAAGCATGCACTCTGGGTTCTTCTTACGTTACAATTTTTAAAAATTTATAAATAATAATAATAAATAATAATAAAAAAATAATAAAAATAATAATAATAATAAAAATAATAATAATAATAATAAAAATAATAATAATAAAAATAATAATAAAAAATAATAATAATAAAATAATAAAAATTAAAAATAATAATAAAATAATTAATAATAAAAATAATATAATAATAAAAATAATCAGTAATAATAATAATAATAATAATAATAATAAAATAATAATAAATAATAATATAATAATAATAATAATAATAATAATATAATAATAATAATAATAATAATAATAATAATAATAATAATTCTAATTATAATAATAATATGGCTTGAAATAATAATTAATAATAATAATAATAATAATAAATAATAATAATAATAATAATAATAATAATAATAATAATAATAATAATAATAATAATAATAATAATAATAATAATAATAATAATAATAATAATAATAAAAATAATGAAGTAAAGCAGTAAAGCAGTAAAGAAGTAAAGCAGTAAAGCAGTAAAGCAATAAAACAAAGCCTTACTAATCCCCTTGTTGCTATGCAACAGCGCTATTGATTTACTGTTTAACTGCTTTAAGGTCTGTAAAGTATATGTTTTTAATAAAATTTCGTACAAATGTAGTAAAATAAAATGATTATATAACAGACACACCGTGTTTTTCTTCTTACATTACAATTTATAAACAAAAAAGTATGAAAACTAGAATAAAAAAGAAAACATGAATGTTAATAAATATTTGTGTTAAAGCAGTTAAAGCAGTAAAGCAGTAAAGCAGTAAAGCAGTAAAACAAAGCCTTACTAATCCCCTCTGTTGCTAGGCATTTGAGTTATTGATTTACTGTTTTACTGCTTTAAGGTCTGTAAAGTGTATGTTTTTAATAAAAAATGTTTAAGTATGAAGTAAAAATGAATGACTCATAGTATATTTGAAAAGAAATTCTTTGAATAGTTTACATTGATATCACACTATGAAATAGCGGTGGTAACGCGGGTATATTGCGCCTGCGGGCGCACGCGGCGGTTACGCGGAAATATTGCGCCTGCGGGCGCACGCGACGGCGGTAACGCGGAAATATTGCGTCTGCGGGCGCACGCGGCGGGCGGGAACGCGGTGGGAGGGAAACGGGACGGGAAACGGGACGGGAAACGGAAAGGGTGGAACGAGGAGTCATCCTAGCAACTTATAATACACACCAATCGAGTCCTCATACCTTATAACATAGGGGTAGGCAACAATATTAGGGCTGTTCTATGATGTAGGGCAGGGTAGGCTAGAAAAGGCTAGAAAGGAAACATCCTAGCAACTTATAATATACACCATTCAAATCCTCGTTCCTTATAACCTAGGGCAGCGGTCTCCAAACTTTTTTGATCGCGTACCCCTAAGACGAAAATAATTCTAAGTTGTACCCCCATAGACCTGTTATATATATATATATATATATATATATATATAATATATATATATATAGATATATAATAATATATTATATATATGATATATTATATATAATATATATATATATATTATATATATATATATATATATATATATATTACATTACAATAATATATATATATATATAAAAAAAAAATATATATATATTATATATAATATATATATATATATATATATATATATATATATATATATATATATATATATAAATATTATATTATATAATATATATATAAATATATAATATATATATATATAATATACTATAATATATATATATATATATATATATATAATATATATATATATATTATATAAATATATATATATATATATATATTATATATACATATAATATATATATATAGTATATATATATATATATATATATATATATATATATATATATATATATATAATATATATATTATATATATATAATATTATAACTATATATATATATACTATAATTATAGATATATATATATATATATTATATATATATATATATATATATATATATAATATATATATATATATATATATAATATATATATATTATATATATATATATATATATATATAAATATATATATATATATATATATTATATACTATATATATATATATATATATATATAATATATATATATATATATATTATATATATATATATATATATATATATATATATATATATATATATATATATATATATATATAACCTCCGGACAAACTTAACGCATCACCAGTAAATATAATGTAAACTCTTTCATTTTTGGAAATGTAGAGATAGGGTTTGGTTTTATTTGGGTCATGCCTAACTTCGGAGTGTATACCGTATGTAACTACACCGTGTATGGAACTAAATGGCATAATAAAGACAACCAACCAAATTACGAAATCCCGAAAGTACGTTCATAGGAGAGCAAGATGGCAAGACACCAACCAACTAACGAAACAATCCCTATGCTGTAAGTCGTAGTTTGACAAAGACTGTCACAATGGAAATACATCGTCAGAGAAGAGGAACGTGTCATAGGAGTTATCACACTGTCGGAAACAGGCCATTCTCAGAGACAGGTGGCTCAGCAACTCGGGGTAAACCAATCGATGGTCAGTCGAATCCTTTGTCGGTTCAGGGAGACTGGCAGCAACCGTAGTCGACATGGTCAGGGACGTCCGAGAGAGATGACAGATTCCTCCGTCTGATAGTGCTTCGTGATCGTTTCCAAACAAGCGTACAGCTACAAAACAGGCTCCGTGAGGTCAGGCATGTGCCCATTTCCAAGCGTACAGTGAGAAGACGACAGAATGAACGAAGAGTACGTGTTACAAGGTCTGCCATCTGTTCTCTCC
>JABUQX010122456.1:0-2500 GCA_015478945.1 Trachelipus rathkii | reverse complement strand
GGCAGCTTATATTTTACATAGCTAAGACCATATTCAAGCTAAAGGTTTCATCACCCATTTTCAGGATGCGTAGTGGCATGAACCCATGGAGCAGGAAAGCTGACATTACCAGCTATATATGCTCCAAGTTTGAAAGAGCTCCGAAAATTATTTTCCCCGTAAACATGAAGAGACTATATATATATATATATAATATATATATATCATAAGCTATATTATATATATATATATATATATATATATATATATATATATATATTGATATAATATAATAATATAGATATATACATATATTTATCATAGATATGTTGCGTGCAACCAAAATGCATGCATTACCATCCTACGATTATTATATATTGTAAAGGAGGAGGAATGCGGAGAGAGAGAGAGAGAGAGAGAGAGAGAGAAGAGAGAGAGGAGAGAGAGAGAGAGAGAGAGAGAGAGAGAGAGAGAGAGAGAGAGAGAGAGAGAGAATGTGCGAAAAGGGAAAAATCGGAGCCCAAAGAGAGATGACAAGTTGGCCGATCTGATAAGCGTCTCTAAAGAAAGGCATGAATTAAGATTACGAATCATAAGAACAGTCAACTTTAAACAGGGGTCTAAAACGCCACTAAAGCTTTTCGATAGACGATGGTTCTAATTCTCCTTATAAAATTTGTAATTTTTGCCGCATATTTAAAATAAATAAATAAAATTAAAAATAAATTAATTTCTTAACTATAGTAAAAATAAATATATTAAAATATTTAAACATCAAATAAAGTAATATATATATTATATATATATATATATTATATATATATATATATATATATATATATATAATATATAATATATATATATATATATATATATATATATATATATATATATATATATATATATATATATATATAATATAATATATGACGTTTCCTAATATATATATATAATATATATTATCGCTGCTACAATAGCATACAGCCTGAAAATTTAATCATGGCCTATACTGCATATTTTAACTAATGTAAATAAACTAACCTAACCTAAGTTTGGTTAAAATTTGTAAACCTCACAATATAGAGTAAACACAACTGTAACTTGCATACCTTAATAATACCATTAAATTTATGGTCGGATGCTTTTTTTTTGTATTTTTTTTACTATCTTTATGGCTTGTAGAACAATTTTATTATTTTCAACCACTCACAAGTAGACAACTGCTTGTATGCCATGTATTTGTATCACTCTCCATTATTTTCCTACCTTCCCAATGTCTAAAGCTCATTTCAAACATTTGCTACAAAATCAATTGAAATTAGCTTGCTTATAATTATAATTCATAAGGTTCGTGTTTCATATTTACGACAAAGGGTCATGCTGCTTGAATGCAAAAATTTAAATATATCTAGAAACAAGAAAAGGGTAAGATGCAAGCTATGATTATTCCATTAAAGCAGTTGGTAAGATAAAATATCTTTCAGGCAATAAGTTAAACACGTATTTAGCACCAAGGACAGTGCCATAAAAAGAGAAGACAAAAGTGCTCGTCAGTGTCGGAATATTAAATTTTTTAATGATATATATATATATATATATATATATATATATATATATATATATATATATATATATATATATATATATATAAATATATATATATATATATATATATATATATATATATATATATATATATATATATAACGAGGAAATGTATGTGAGAAGATTGTGAAACGCGAATTTCAAAAATCTGCAATACATTTTCAGTAATGAAGAGGTGATAGTGAGTATGTGTGGGTTTGATGGTGCCAGAAGAAACTGGTATTGTATGGATGAAGTAATTAGTAAAGAAGAGGTAATGGGCAGAATGAGAAAGTTGAAGAATGGTAAATCTGCAAGTATAGAAGTAATTACTGGATAAATGATCAAGAATGGATGCAAAATGGTGATTGACTGGATAAGGAAGCTGTATAACTGGATGTAATAGTACCCTTATATAAAGATAAGGGGATAAGAAGAACTGTAGGAACTATGGGGAATTAGTTTATTGAGGTCTGAAGGGAAGAAATATGCTGGTATTATGTATAAAAAAGTGAGCCGAGTAACTGAGGGACTAACTGGTGTAGAACAAGGTGCCTTTAGAAGTGGAAGAGGATGTGTAGATCAAATTTTCACATTGAAACAAATGATTGAGAAAATGAGGGAGAAGAAAAATAAATTGTATTTAGGTTTTATGGACTTGAAAGATTAATATGGAAGCTCTGTGGCATGTGTTAGTGATATATAGTGTTGGTGGTTTTCTTCTGAATGGAATCAAAAGTATGTATGTATGATGATAGTGAAGCGTGTTTAAGACTAAATTGAGTTGAAAGTGATTGGTTTAATATTAACAGCAAAGTGAGGCAGGAATGTTTTTATGTCTCCTTGGATATTTAATTTGTATACGGATAGTGTGATAAAAGAATTAGAGGTTGGGGTAGTAGGTGGTGTTAGAATGATGGAGAATGGAAGAAATTGG
>JABUQX010122455.1:10000-31185 GCA_015478945.1 Trachelipus rathkii | reverse complement strand
CCGTAGGGGAGGGGCGGAGGAACCCCGCGCGAACACCAAATACCAAAGAGCGGGGGTTCTGGAGAACCTCCCCGGAGGGGGGAATTTAGTCCTACCCCGTACTTCCCCGGAAGGCCGAGAGACCCCGACTCCTGCCATCGGTTGGGTATACCCTTGGGGTATCTTTAGTTTAAAAAAAAAAAGGCAAAATTTATTTTTTAGGTCTATTTATTTTTAACGAGTAACCAATTAAAAGGTCTCTAAATAGGCTCTTTTAATCCATATCTACTATAATTATTAACATATTTTTTTTTTTTACTGATGTTCTTATGTACAAGTTTACCAGGATTTCCAAAGAATGATTCCTTTGGCGTGTAGCATATTTGTAGTTTTGAGATATAATTTTATTTTTTTATTTTTTTTTTAACATGTCTACCCTAAATTTTAACCAGGATTCCAAGCAATGTATTCCTTTTCCGATGTACCTATTGTAGTTTTGAGATATGAGTTGTAGTTTTAAAACCTAATTATCCCTAGAGTCTCATGATACTGTAATATAAAGTTCTGCTGTAATTGATATACTATATATATATATATATACGTATTATTTATTTATATAATATATATATATATATATACTATAAATTATATATATATATTTATAGGTATATATATATAGTATTATATTATATTAATATATATATATATAATATAGAGATACATATATATATATATATATATATATATTATAGAAAATATAATATATATATATATAATAGTATTAATATATAGGAATATATATATATATGATATATATGTGTAAAAGCTTGAACTTGATATGACAAAAGGTGGCAGGATAAGAGACAGATTTAATAATAGATTGTTTAATATAAAATATGTAGCGTCTTCCCGCGTAGCGTGTCTTCCACACGCTCTTGTCAGAGTACAGACGTGAAAAGGTTCCCTATTTACATAATTGGAATAAACCAAGTAAACCAGTAATTCTGACTAACTAAGAATGATATGTTAAAAAAAAAAAAAAATCCTTTGCAATGTTTATCAAAACGATTCTTAAAATTTTGACGGGTCAACCTTTAAAACGAAAAGTTTCAGCGAAATATTTCCCCCGGCTTTCAGCAACGAATTTTGTGAAAAGCTCAAAATAGTCATAAACAGTGAATTAAAATACTATTAAATAATTTAATAAATAAATAATTATTTTATCTTAAATAATATTAAATAATAAATATAAAACTAATAAAGAATTAATAAAATAAGCTTAATAAAGCTCAGAAATAAAAAAAAGGTATACCAAATATTGATCAAACTTATAAAGAAGAAGCAGAAAAAATTAACTAACTTAAAAAAGAAAAAAAAAGAATGTGCAAATCTTTAAAGGTGAAATAAAATAATGTAAAAGTTTGTATGAAAAATAAAAATGCGCAAACTCCTAAAAGCTAATTTAAATATTGCACAAACTTACAAATGAGAAAAAAAATAGCCCAAAGTAGAAAAAATAATCTACAAATTAGGAGCATTAAATTAAAAATGACATATGTCATACTGATTCATCATATCATCCATCGTGTATCCTTTACATTATACTACGTATCGCACGCACAGTAGAAGTGAGTGTGCTATATATTAAAAAAATGATTATAGTAACAGATCTGGCACTGCTACAGAGCCTATAGAGAACATATCACGCTCCATGCACCGTAGATCCTGATACTCTAGATATATTATCTCGGTGTAGACTGATGCACTCAACACCGACATATAATTAGCATGTTATACAGAGGCTAATTCCTTACGCACGGTCACATGGGTGACTGAGGTAGATGTCCATGTAGTGAGTGCAAGATACTCGTCTGATCGTCATATCTGTACACCCAGGCTCTATTATATATATATAATATAGCTATAATATATATATATTATATATATATAATTATATATATATATTATAAATATATATATATATAATATATACCATATATATATATAGTATATATAATATATATATAGGTGATATTTGGCTTAAAAGAGCGACAACTATCATCGATCCATATCTCAAAAAACTACAATTAGTACCAGGAAAAAGAAGACATTTGTTGGATCCTGGCAAAATTTATATGCGAAAAACTTGTAAAAAAAAAAAAAAAAAAAAAAAGAAAAGAAAAAAAATCATATCTCAAAAAAACTACAATAGCTAGCGCAAAAGAATACATTTTTGGAATTCCTTGTAAAATTTTAGTTAGGAAAATTGTAAAAAAAAAATAAATAAATAAATAAATTTAAAATAAAGATTGGCTATTTTTTTTTTTTAGGAGCAGGGGACATAATATAATAGTATATATATAATTATTTGTTAAAGTATTACACGGCAATGTAGGGGGCTCGAGCCGACGGGGAACACAGGGGGACGTTTTTCCAGTACCCGTAGGGAGGGCGAGAAAGGAACCCCCGCGACACCAAAATACCAAAGAGCGGGGGTTCGGAGACCCTCCCCGGAGGGGGAATTGTCCTACCACGTAGTTCCCCGGAAGGCGAGAGACCCCGAATCCTGCATCGGTCGGTATACCCTTGGGGTATTCTTTAGTAAAAGAAAAAAAAAGCAAAATTTTAATTAGAAAGTCTATTTATTTAACGATAACCAAATAAAAGGTCTCTAAATAGGCTCTCTAATCATATTACATATTATTAGCAATAAAATTTTTAAATTTTTTATTTTTACATTTTTCTAATGTAAAATTTTTACCAGGATTCCAAAAATGTATTCTTTTTCGCTGTAGCTATTGTCAGTTTTTGAATTTTTTTTTTTTTTTTTTTTTTTTTTTTCTTTTACATTTCGCCCAAAATTGGACCAGCATTCCAGCAATGTATTCCTTTTTCCCTGTGGCTATAATAAAGTTTTTGAGATATGGATTGATGAAAGTTGTCGCTCTAAACAATTATCACCTATATAATATATATATATATATATATATTATATATATATTATATATATATTATATATATATATATATATATATATATAATATATATATATTATATATATATATATATATATATAATATATATATATATATATATATATATATGATATATATATATATAATATATAATATTATATTTTAGTCTTGTAATGTGGAAGCAATGTTTATAATTTTCAGCACTCGTGGTTGGCATTCAGTTGGACCTGAAAAAAATAATATGAATTGCTATCCCTAACTGTCTATTATTTTTTTTAAATTGAAAACAAAAATAAATTTATTGAAATTGATTCATTTTATTTATATATATTTTAATAAATAATTTAATTTTACCCAATACTCGTATTTTAATAATACCGATAAAAGATCTATTAAAATAACTAACACTGTACATGCGAAGGGGTGTTTAGGTAATAGTTGTTGTTTCCCAGGGCCGTAAAAATGCTTAATACAGGGCAGTAAAAATGCTTAGTATAGGGCAGTAAAAATTCTTAGTACTAGGGACAGTTAAAAGAATGCTTAAATGCGGGCAGTAAAAAGATGCTTAGTACAGGGGCAGTATAAAATGTTAGTGATAGGCAGTTCAAAATCTTATGTTGCAGGCAGTATAAAATGCTAGTTGAGGGCAGTAGAAAATGCTTGGGCAGGGCAGTAAAATGCTAGTGCAGGGCCGAATAAAAATGCTTAGTGCAAGGGCCGATAAAAATGCTTATTGCAGGGCCGTAAAAATGCTTAGTGCAGGGCCGTAAAAATGCTTAGTACAGGGCCGTCATAAATCTTTTTTTTAACAAGGAAGAGGATAAAGAGTGCAACATAAAGATTTTGGGCAAGCAAAGCCACCTTGTTACCCTTAGAAAACTGCTCAACGAAGGGGAAAATCTTTAGAGGAAGTTTTTTTTGTTTTTGTTTTTTAATTGTGTATGCATAAGTATAATAGTAATAATAAAAAATAATAATAATGAATAATAATGATAAATAATAATAATAATAATAATATCTAATAATAATAATAATAATAATAATAAATAATAATAATATAATAATGAATAATATAATAATATAAAATAATTAATTAATAATAATAATAATATAATCCCCTGTTAAACGAACTTTTTAGCAAGACTACATTGTTTTCAAATCTATTTGCAGCTCAGCGAATGAAGGAGAATATCAGAAAATAAATTTTAGCGTTTTAAATTTGGTGTGAAGTAACATTTTATCATATTTTTTTTTATTACTTTTTATTTAGATTTTTTATTTGTAATTCATGTTGACGATCAAGAATATATATATTTTAAAGATGAAATTATATTATATAATATTATATATATATATATATATATATCAGTATATATTATAATATATATATAGATATAATACGGTATATATATATATATTATATAGGCATATATATATATGAGTATAGTATAATATTATATAATATATATATATTGTGAGATAATATATATTAGTTATATATAAAAAAAATAGTATATATAAGTAATATATTGAGTATATTATATTTGTTTATTTGTTATTATTGGTGTTAGTATGTTTGTGTGTGTTTGTTTTTATTATTGATTATTATTTATTGTGTATGGTTTGTATTTCAGTTAATTTTATTTGATTTTATGTTTTCAGGTAGTGCGGAGTAGTGATAGGTATTTTAATATATATTTAGTGACGTATTTATTATTATTGTATTTATCTAACATATAATTTTTTATATAATTGGGTATAGTATTATATATTATTATATATTATTATATTTTTTTAGGTATATATAGGCTATATATATATTATATATATATATTATTTTTATATATAGTATATTATTCATATATATTTATATAATTAATTATATTTATTAGGTCTAGCGTCTGGTTAGCCTTCATTATTATCTTAGAAAACTATTAATGCTACAGTAAACCGGAATACATTGCGGAATGCTTGTGCCATTCTTTGCAATAAAAAATATGGTATAAAAAAAAAAAAAAATAATTATTATCCAAAAACTTTACTAAGAGCTATTACAGCGAATGGAATACATTTTGAATCGCTCGTAAAATTTGGATAGGAAAATGTTAAATATAATAATTAATTTGTTAAAATTATAGTGAATATGAAATATTAAAGCCTATTTATAGACCTTTTATAGACTTTCTAACTTTAATTAAATAAACAGAAGAGTTAACAACCGGTTTTTTTTTTGCTACTAAAGTAATACCCGAAGGATTTTTATATTTCATTTATTATACCTCCCCGATGGCAGGAGTCGTGGTCTCTCGCCTTCCGGGGAATCATATCTGGATGTGTTAGGATTTATATTCCCCCTCGGGGAGGTGTCTCCGAACCCCCGCTCTTTTGGTATTGGTGTTCGGGCGGGTTCCCTCCGCCCCCCCTCTTACGGGTATGAATCGTCCCCCTGTGTTCCCCGTCGGCTCGAGCCCCCCTACTATTGCCGTGTAATAACCTTTACAAATTTTATATTATATAATATATTATATATTATATATATACTAATAATTATATATATATTAATATATATTATTTAATATTATATAGTATTATATATTTATATAATATATTATATATATATATTATATTTATATATATTATATATTATTATTTTATATATTATTATATTTAATTTATATTTTATATTATATATATATATATATATATTATTTTTAATTATAAAGATTGAATATTATTTGTTTGATACAATCTTGTATTGACAATGTATTATATATAAACTATATATTAATGTTCTCTCTATAAAAATAAATAATACAATAATTTATTTGTTATTTTATTTTCTTTTACATATTTGAGAAACAATAAATATTTCGAGTAATATTTCCAAGTAAGTTTACTAACATTTAACCAATAGAATTACTGGAGCTTTTTGTGAATGATTTTTTTTTTTTTTTTATTTTTTTTTTTTTTTTTTTTTTTTCTCTTTTTTTTTTGTCTTTACAGTTTTCCGGCATAAAATTGCTACTCAGCAATTCCAAACAATGTATTCCTTTCCATTTAGCTATGTGTGAGCTGTGGTGTGAATATGGCAGTGGAGATAAGATTGGTAGGCAATTCTAAACTGGATTTATGACCATGTGTATACGGTGATGATAGGTATAATATAGTATATATAATAGTATATAATTATATATATATTTATATTTATATATGTAAGTATATTGTATGTCTATTAGTTACGGTATAGGGGGTTATATATTATGGTATATTTTTAGTGAGTTTATAGATGTATTAGGTAGTGGTTTAAGTATATATAGGTGTAATTATATTTATAATATATTATATTCCAATAAGGCACTTGTCCTTTAAATAAGGAATTTATATTAATAGAGGAATTCGATTGAGTCAGAAATAATCGCTATTGAAAGCTATCTCGATGCAGCCTGCAGCGATCTATCTTGTGTTTATGCTTGAAAAACTCCTACATAGAAAGAGCGCGAGAGTATACCAACAGTTTGTTTTGGTTATCATGGTAATTTTGTTATTTTTTAAAATTTTTAAGGGTTTCGGACAGAGAGGGGACGAAGACCCCGCTGAGGCCGAGAGACCCTGACTCTTTCCATCTTTGCGATTTAATCTTGGGTATCCCTTTAGTTTAAAAAAATAAAAAAACTGTTATTGGCACCTTGACGCACTATTGCCTTGGATAAATTAAATTCGAGAGAGAAAAAAAGAGAATCGAGTTACATCGTTTCGTTCGAATATATCGGTTAACTTTCCTTTTAAAGGTACATAGTTTCTTTCTCTCTCTTCTCTCTCTCATATATTTTATTTAGTAATATATATTTATATATTTTTCTATTTTTATTATTTATATATTATTATATATATTATTACCTTATAGAACATATAATATATATTTATTTTATATATAATAATTATTAAACGATCGTATTTGACTGATATAATATGACCATATATCTGTAAATAAATCGCAGAAAGCTATCATGCAGTTACTGCAGTGTCGTCACGTGTTATGCTAAAACAAATTCAGCATAAGTAGAGACGTGGGAGATAGTTACACAACGTTGCTTTTAATTATGTGGTAATTTTTTAGTATTATATATATTTTTTCCTCTAAATTTTTTTTAATTATTTTTTTTAAGGGCTCGATATCCGACGGAGGTGACGGAGTGGTGCGACGAAGATCTCTCCCATCGTAATCGTGCCATCCACCTGGCAGGGCGCTGAGGAGACTCGCTTGATTCTTTCCATTTCTGTTTCGCGATATAATTTTGGGCATTCCTTTAGTTAAAAGAAAAAAAAAACTTATATGGGCATAACCTTGACGCATCTAATCTGCGCTTGAATAGTGTCCGGAAAATATAGAGTCGCATTTGAGATTTTATCCGTGTCTTGATATATTCGGTTAAACTTCCTTTTAAAGGAACAAAGTTTCCGTTTTTAGTAGTACTATATTATCTGTTTTTTTTCATTGCATTATATATATAGTTATTTATATTTTTATACGTATTATATTTATATAATTTTTATGATTTGATATTATATTATATATATAGAGTATTTGTTAGTATTAAGTATATGTATTATATATATATATATATTATCTATATATAAGTACTTGAACATTAAAAACGTACTAAATGTTTCCTACATGCAAAATCGTTCCAACAAGTTTTATAAATTAACGCTACTGAAGCAAAAAATTTTAAAAATGTGTCTTTATTACGACGAACCTCGTTCAGAACCATCCCCCCTGCCTCCAAAAAAACACATCTCTCTCAAAACATATTCACACATACTTTACACAGTCAAATACCTCACCAAATCGCCACGACATCACCTTATAAAACTTCTTGCCCCTTCCGCCCGGAAATATCAGCATACACAGTGTAAACTCTCTTCAACAAGAGATACAAATCTTCACAGTCCAGATTGAGGATTTGGGTGGTTGCATGCAGGGCCGTGCCTCCAGAGATATAACATGGCTATTACTTGTCAGAATTCCAAGATTGAACCTCTCCTCTACTCTGCCGATGATACGTATATGAGAGGGCTGAAAAATGTCAGTGCAACCTGCATTCTACAGAGTTGGACTTATTTATGTAATCTATTGGGATTATTGTGTATTCGTTAGTTAGTATTTATTTAGTTTTGATTATTAGGGTGTGGTATGTTTTGGTATTAGTATTATTATGTGTTATGACACAACTATAGTTATTATTTTGATAATTATTATATCGTTTATATATATATATATATATATATATATTATAGTCGTCAAGTTATTATAATTATATAAAATATAATCATTAATATATATAATAATATTAATATTAATTTATATAATATATATATATAATATATATATATTATATATATATAAGTCTTATATTATTTATATTATTATTTTTATAGGTAGTTATTATATATTTAATATTAATTATATATATATTATTATTATTATTTATATTATATATATGATGATCAGAGGCGACAATCAACTCGTGCTAGCATATCGATAGTTAAACATTATAGAAACGATCTGATTTTGCAAAATTCATGTTACTAATAAAATTGTTATTTTTATTTAGCGAATAATTGGTCAAATGATATAAAAAATATACATTAATAAATATATAAAGATTTATGGTTAAAATTGAAACTATAAAAGTTTATAAGGAAAAACAGGTTGATGAATTATGCTTGGATTCAATTCAAATTATAAAAAAGGTGACTCTTCGTGCTCCAATGAAATAGCGGAGATTGTGTGTGTTAATTTAGAGTATAAAATTTGTATATATTGTTACTCTTTGGCATCTCTTAGGTAGAAGTTGATAATTTATTGGCAGGATTAAGCGATATCAGGAAAAGAGGTAGACGCACCACCTGTCCTGTTTTAGAGCGTCAATAAACACGGAGCTAGGTCTACCGTGAACTGCGAAATGAGACAAAAACGATGCCCTTAACAAGGCGGCGGGTGGCTTAGATTTGGAGAGAGAGAAGAGAGAGAGAGAGAGAGAGAGAGAGAGAGAGAGAGAGAAGAAGCGAGAGGAGAGAGAGAGAGAGAGAAGAGAGAGAGAGGTCAAGAAACAGGCGATGGTGGGACAAAGCAGGATATAGCCAAGGTGTATATTCTTCATCAAAGGAGAAAGGTAGCCTTTTGCAAAGGGATGTTGAGGAAATTAAGGATGTTATAAGCTGTTTGAAAAATGGCCAGTAAGGAGGATCCTCAGGTATCTCTCGCAGAATCGATGTCAGAGCAGACGTATTTGGTTTTTATGAAAGCGAAGATAACTTGTTCACATGATAGGATCCAACAAAATGTGGAAGTGTTGGGGGAATACCTGGCCATATACTAAGCAGTCAGTCCGAAACTTCGGACCAGGATTAGGGCGATGTGGAGCCATAAAAGGGACTTGCGATCACCACTCTAAGATTATCGAGGTGAGATGACATAATAGGTTCAAGCACGTGATGATACGTCGTTTTTCAGGAGTTTTATTGTGCGGTGCGTAATGTTAGGTGGTCATCTTAGAATGAGTCCTAAGAAATTTGACTTGTTTTAGTTATAGAATGGATGAACCATAAAAGTTAGGTTTTCGAGGATAGGAAGATGGCAGGTTCTAAAACTTTTTCCTAAAATTCAAAACTGAAACTTTGTTCCTAAATAATACTGCTGAGGTTTTGATAGGTGAGAAATGGAAGCCAGGGGAGTTACCCCATTGTGAAGTATTCTCAATAAGCTAGTTTGGAGTTGCCATTCAAGAATGGCAAGACGGTATCGCAATAATATAGAGCCAGTCATCACATAGAGAGAAAAATTGAATCGCGCAAGGATAGAAGTAACGATTGTCATTGAATCTGACAAGCAAAATAATAATACCACTTAGAAACTTTGTCCTGTGGAACGCCTTTATAAAGAGTAAAGTGTCGAGATTATACAGACAGCAACTAACACTGGATAGATCTTTTTTGACAGAAGGCATTTAATAAAAAGAGGGAGTTGTCCTCTGAAACCGAACAAGTGGAGTTTAAGAAGAACCCTAGTTCTCAACATTGTGTCATAAGCTTTTCAAGATCAAAAAGACATTACGAACCATTCTCCAGTTAATAAGGCTTCCCGGATGTAATGTCCAGTTTTAAAAAAGAGATTCGTGGGCGAACGATTTTTGCGGAAACCAACTGGAAGTTTTGAAAAAGCCCTGATGCTCTCGAGAACAGGAAGAAGGCCGGCCTGAAAACCATTTCTCTATTAATTTGCAAGATAGAAAGGTCAGCGAGTCTTTGGTTTGTCCCGCCAACTTCGGATCTTTCCCAGGTTTGGAAATGGAGATTACAAAAGCAGTAGTCCAAACAGATTGAAAAGGGGATTCGATCCAAATTCTGCTATACAGATCCACGAAAGAGCGCTGATGTAGAAAAAAGCTGAATATGACGGAGCATTATCCTGAAATTATGTTTGGGCCAAGGGCACCGTCTTTACTATTGGCTAGTGCAGTTTGATACTCGGCCAGTGTAAAAAAAAAGATTAGCGGGAATGATCTTCCCTTACGGCTGTTGAAAAGTCTGGTGGTGCTGTGTTATTCTCAGTTTTTGAAAGGCTTCAGGATACGGGAAGAGCTCGAATGGCTAGCAAAACTATAACTTAATGCATCTGCAGCACCTGCTGGAGCAAATGATCGTAATCGGTAATATCAGACCCATAACGGAGGACTGTGGGTGGAGAGTTGTTGGAGTGGCGAATATTTTCTGCACAATTTTCCCACACAGAAAAAGAAAAGTTGTAGATTTGACATTTGATCGAAGTATAATTTCGAAAATATTGTTTACGTGTTTGGCGATTAATTCGACGAGATCTCGCCGCAGATGTTTTAAAAATAGGCATGTTTAATGTGGCGCGGGTACGTTTTTATTGCCTGAAGAGTTTTTTTAATACCCCTGGTTAGCATTGTGCACACTCTTGGAACCACCAACGGGTTGCCGACGCTTACTTGCGGAAGATTGTGGGATCAAGCTTCTGCTGCTTAATGATAACTTCTTGGAAGAAGTTAAAGGTATCATCAATAGTTGGAAACCGCTTATTGAAGGGAGAAAGTATGATAGCTGGCCTTGTGAAAAAAGGAGCCACTCATCTTGGCATAACGTCAGCTAGAATTGGGTTTTAACATTAGACTGGGTGCAAATTCATTTAAGGCTATTTTAAGACTATAAAAATGCTGATATATATAGGAAAGACAACAGACATAATTAGACGAAAATATCAGCATTCTTATAGTCTTAAAATAGATTACCATAATTCTGCTATAACAAATCATAGAAGAACGCATGATCATTTTGTTCCTAATAATTAAAATTCCTCTTATTCCTTCTATAAAAGATAACTACAAAAGAAAATTATTAGAATCATTTATTATTTATTAATATCACCGAAAATATGAATAACAACAAAGGAACTTTTTGTCTAGATTTTCTAGCAAATAATATATTAATAGAGATTATTCATTGAAAAGGATTTTTTACTACCATCTGACTGATTTCGCATGTTAGCCAGATTTTGTTTCTCTTTAGCATTTTGGTTTCACTTTTTCTGTTACTCTTTCTTTTAATTCACTTGAATAAGGATGTCTGGTTACGACATCGAAAGCTCGTGAATTTTAATTAGGTTTATTAATATTTTTCTTGTGTTATGTTTTTAACTTAGGTTATAACGTTTTAAATGCTTTTATCTAGGTTTATTAATCATTAATGTAATTGAAGGTTTTAAACTTTTTATTAATTTTTGTAGAAATCATTTTGGGTCGAAAATTTTTTACGTACATATTTAGTTTGTGGTTCACACATATTACTTAATTATATATATATATATATATATATATATAACTATTTTAAATATTTATACTAATAAACCTCTATAATATATATATATATATATATTATATAATTATAATATATTTGCATATTAGATTTATATAATTTTTATATATTTTAATTATAAATTATATAAAGAAATTTATATATATATATATATATAATATATATATATATATATATATAATATATATCTATATTATATATATAATATATATATATATATATTATACTATATGCCAGCAATGAAGGATTATGAATTCCGATATGGAAAACGTGCTTTCAAAAGCCCAAAATATACAAGTTGTGTAGATTTAAATACATGATTATTAATTTTACTATCTAAGGCAAGGCAACCGTCTTGCCTCTTTAGATTGAAAAAAAAAATAATAAAATTCAAAAGGTGACAGAAAATACAGCTAAAAAAGAAATAAAAACAAATAAAAATAAGCTATAAAATTATTTGTATAATCATAAAATTTTCTCGCAAACAATCCAAACTTTTGATTCCTTAATCTCTAAGTTTTTCTGCTTAAATCAAAAACTGTTTCATCAGAAATAAAGTATTCGTCTCTACATTACACCTTGTTCTTCGTCTTTTGTTATCCTTCCACTGCATGGTGACCTACCGCATGTAAATTGAATTCTGATTGAAGGGCCAGAGTCAATGTTGGAGCAACAGCACACCATTTTAGCCTCACACCTAAAAAATGGACATAAATTTCTTAAATTTTCAGACAATTTGAAGGAATTAAAAGCAAACTAACTTATTTCTAACCTCTAAAACGCGTTTTCGGGTGTTTTTTCTGTCTGTAGTAAATTTTCCAGTATTTTCATTTTTTGAAAAACTATGTTTTTGACATTTTTCACTTCAGCTTCTACATTTTTTTCCGAAATGACTTCAAACGTGAAAATGAAAATACACTAGAATGGGTCTATTACCTAAGAAGTCAAATTAGTTTTTGACTTTATGAAATTTGTTGCTCAGCACTGTCGAAATTCAAACCCACTTTTTTTTGGTTTTCAAAATGAAAAATTTGGGATATTTTTTTCCTTTTGCTCGTGCGAAATGAATGAAATTTTCAGAGCATATCTAATCGGAGGCACGATGTCACATTTTTTATTTGGAAATTTCTTTTGTATATGCAGTAGTTTTGGATTTTTTTTGGAACAGGTTTTCAAAAAAAAAAAATAATATATAATATAAATTTAAAATAAAATTTCTGAGACAAAAAATTATCAAATAAATAAGATGTATCTCACCCGACTAAACAAGTCCTGAAAATTTGATGTTGATCGTATGTAGAAAAAACAATATATCAATATTCACTTTTTTTTCAAAAAAAATTTTTTGACATTATTTGGTATATTTCTACTCGTCACCTGCAATTGCTTGCTTGTATGGGGTGGTCGTTCCGCCCCTGCATGGAGTATGCCTCATACTTTCTGGGGCCGGTTTCACTCACACAGCTTCCTTGAAAATGGTGGAGTCTAGGGTTATTCATCTCAACTTTCTTGTTCTATCAGTCTGTCCTGTAATTGTCAGTCAATTTCGTTATATCTATTACTATTACCGTGGCTCATCGTAGCGTAAACAGAGTGTTTAGGCATAGGGCCTGGGTTTGATCCCTAGTCCGGATTCTAGGTAAGAAATACTCGCAGAAATTCCCCTCCTTCCCCCGTGAGGATTGAACATGTACAAAAAAAACTCTTGTGAACTCTCCTGTGGCAAACCTTCTCATTGAGGAGGACTCGTGTAGGAGCCTTTCAAAAGAGTCCTCACCCTTTCACTGTCCATACCCTCTTAACCCTATGACTACAACTGCTATGCTCATTCCTTACAGCACTCCACTGGGTAATATGAAGAGGACTCGTGTAGGCCTTAACAAAAGAGTCCTCAATCCTTTCACTGTCCAACCCTCTTACCCTATGACTAAACTGCTATGCTCATTCTTAACATGCACTCCACTGGTAATATGAGGAGGACTCGTGTAGGAGCCTTTCAAAAGAGTCTCATCCTTTCACTGTCCAACCCTCTTACCCTATGACTAAACTGCTATGCTCATTCTTACATGCACTCCACTGGTAATATGAGGAGGACTCGTGTAGGAGCCTTTCAAAAGAGTCTCATCCTTTCACTGTCCAACCCTCTTACCCTATGACTAAACTGCTATGCTCATTCTTACATGCACTCCACTGGTAATATGAAGAGGACTCGTGTAGGAGCCTTACAAAAGAGTCTCATCCTTTCACTGTCCAACCCTCTTACCCTATGACTAAACTCTGCTATGCTCATTCTTACATGCACTCCACTGGTAATATGAGGAGGACTCGTGTAGGAGCCTTTCAAAAGAGTCTCATCCTTTCACTGTCCAACCCTCTTACCCTATGACTAAACTGCTATGCTCATTCTTACATGCACTCCACTGGTAATATGAGGAGGACTCGTGTAGGAGCCTTTCAAAAGAGTCTCATCCTTTCACTGTCCAACCCTCTTACCCTATGACTAAACTGCTATGCTCATTCTTACATGCACTCCACTGGTAATATGAGGAGGACTCGTGTAGGAGCCTTTCAAAAGAGTCTCATCCTTTCACTGTCCAACCCTCTTACCCTATGACTAAACTGCTATGCTCATTCTTACATGCACTCCACTGGTAATATGAAGAGGACTCGTGTAGGAGCCTTTCAAAAGAGTCTCATCCTTTCACTGTCCAACCCTCTTACCCTATGACTAAACTGCTATGCTCATTCTTACATGCACTCCACTGGTAATATGAGGAGGACTCGTGTAGGAGCCTTTCAAAAGAGTCTCATCCTTTCACTGTCCAACCCTCTTACCCTATGACTAAACTGCTATGCTCATTCTTACATGCACTCCACTGGTAATATGAAGAGGACTCGTGTAGGAGCCTTACAAAAGAGTCTCATCCTTTCACTGTCCAACCCTCTTACCCTATGACTAAACTGCTATGCTCATTCTTACATGCACTCCACTGGTAATATGAGGAGGACTCGTGTAGGAGCCTTTCAAAAGAGTCTCATCCTTTCACTGTCCAACCCTCTTACCCTATGACTAAACTGCTATGCTCATTCTTACATGCACTCCACTGGTAATATGAGGAGGACTCGTGTAGGAGCCTTTCAAAAGAGTCTCATCCTTTCACTGTCCAACCCTCTTACCCTATGACTAAACTGCTATGCTCATTCTTACATGCACTCCACTGGTAATATGAGGAGGACTCGTGTAGGAGCCTTTCAAAAGAGTCTCATCCTTTCACTGTCCAACCCTCTTACCCTATGACTAAACTGCTATGCTCATTCTTACATGCACTCCACTGGTAATATGAGGAGGACTCGTGTAGGAGCCTTTCAAAAGAGTCTCATCCTTTCACTGTCCAACCCTCTTACCCTATGACTAAACTGCTATGCTCATTCTTACATGCACTCCACTGGTAATATGAAGAGGACTCGTGTAGGAGCCTTTCAAAAGAGTCTCATCCTTTCACTGTCCAACCCTCTTACCCTATGACTAAACTGCTATGCTCATTCTTACATGCACTCCACTGGTAATATGAGGAGGACTCGTGTAGGAGCCTTTCAAAAGAGTCTCATCCTTTCACTGTCCAACCCTCTTACCCTATGACTAAACTGCTATGCTCATTCTTACATGCACTCCACTGGTAATATGAGGAGGACTCGTGTAGGAGCCTTTCAAAAGAGTCTCATCCTTTCACTGTCCAACCCTCTTACCCTATGACTAAACTGCTATGCTCATTCTTACATGCACTCCACTGGTAATATGAGGAGGACTCGTGTAGGGGCCTTTCAAAAGAGTCTCACCCTTTCACTGTCCAACCCTCTGACCCTATGACTAAACTGCTATGCTCATTCTTACATGCACTCCACTGGTAATATGAGGAGGACTCGTGTAGGAGCCTTTCAAAAGAGTCTCATCCTTTCACTGTCCAACCCTCTTACCCTATGACTAAACTGCTATGCTCATTCTTACATGCACTCCACTGGTAATATGAGGAGGACTCGTGTAGGAGCCTTTCAAAAGAGTCTCATCCTTTCACTGTCCAACCCTCTTACCCTATGACTAAACTGCTATGCTCATTCTTACATGCACTCCACTGGTAATATGAGGAGGACTCGTGTAGGAGCCTTTCAAAAGAGTCTCATCCTTTCACTGTCCAACCCTCTTACCCTATGACTAAACTGCTATGCTCATTCTTACATGCACTCCACTGGTAATATGAGGAGGACTCGTGTAGGAGCCTTTCAAAAGAGTCTCATCCTTTCACTGTCCAACCCTCTTACCCTATGACTAAACTGCTATGCTCATTCTTACATGCACTCCACTGGTAATATGAGGAGGACTCGTGTAGGAGCCTTTCAAAAGAGTCTCATCCTTTCACTGTCCAACCCTCTTACCCTATGACTAAACTGCTATGCTCATTCTTACATGCACTCCACTGGTAATATGAGGAGGACTCGTGTAGGAGCCTTTCAAAAGAGTCTCATCCTTTCACTGTCCAACCCTCTTACCCTATGACTAAACTGCTATGCTCATTCTTACATGCACTCCACTGGTAATATGAGGAGGACTCGTGTAGGAGCCTTTCAAAAGAGTCTCACCCTATCACTGTCCAACCCTCTGACCCTATGACTAAACTGCTATGCTCATTCTTACATGCACTCCACTGGTAATATGAGGAGGACTCGTGTAGGAGCCTTTCAAAAGAGTCTCATCCTTTCACTGTCCAACCCTCTTACCCTATGACTAAACTGCTATGCTCATTCTTACATGCACTCCACTGGTAATATGAGGAGGACTCGTGTAGGAGCCTTTCAAAAGAGTCTCATCCTTTCACTGTCCAACCCTCTTACCCTATGACTAAACTGCTATGCTCATTCTTACATGCACTCCACTGGTAATATGAGGAGGACTCGTGTAGGAGCCTTTCAAAAGAGTCTCATCCTTTCACTGTCCAACCCTCTGACCCTATGACTAAACTGCTATGCTCATTCTTACATGCACTCCACTGGTAATATGAGGAGGACTCGTGTAGGAGCCTTTCAAAAGAGTCTCATCCTTTCACTGTCCAACCCTCTTACCCTATGACTAAACTGCTATGCTCATTCTTACATGCACTCCACTGGTAATATGAGGAGGACTCGTGTAGGAGCCTTTCAAAAGAGTCTCATCCTTTCACTGTCCAACCCTCTTACCCTATGACTAAACTGCTATGCTCATTCTTACATGCACTCCACTGGTAATATGAGGAGGACTCGTGTAGGAGCCTTTCAAAAGAGTCTCATCCTTTCACTGTCCAACCCTCTGACCCTATGACTAAACTGCTATGCTCATTCTTACATGCACTCCACTGGTAATATGAGGAGGACTCGTGTAGGAGCCTTTCAAAAGAGTCTCATCCTTTCACTGTCCAACCCTCTTACCCTATGACTAAACTGCTATGCTCATTCTTACCATGCACTCAACTGGTAATATGAGTGAGGACTCGTGTAAAGGGGCCTTTTCAAAAGAGTCTCACCCTTTCACTGTCTCAACCCTCTTACCCTATGACTAAACTGCTATGCTCATTCTTACAATGCACCTCCACTGGTAAAGTCTTCACAAACTAATGCACTTCATCTATTTTCCCTACCATCTTTATTTCATCCACCTAACGCCCGTGTAATCGGGCATGTTTAGGCATTTGAATTGAATTGGGCGTGGCATGGGAGATATCCCCTTACCTGGTTGAAACTTCGGAAGGTCTCCTACCCTTCCTTTACCACACAGAGGATAGAGACATAAAAGATAGAATAGATAAATAGATACATAAGATAGATAGATAGATAGATAGATAGATAGATAGATAGATAGATAGATACGTATAGATATATTTAAACTCACCACCATATTAGACTATCTATATCACTTCTTTAAAGTTAACTAACTTTGTGTGCCCATTATTTTATTCATTTATTATTATTTATTATATTATCATCTCACTACTGACTACCCTTTCTATTCATCATTATTTCTATTTCTATTCTCTATTTTCTTTATACGAACCTTTTCTTCCCTTAAGTACTTCCTAATCCACCCATCTTTTGCTTAATTTTTTCAGAAACAATCTCCGCAACGAAAACTCTTCGCTATTCAAATCAAAAGTTTTGACACAAAATACTCTTTTTCTATCATAAACTTCTCGCCGATTTCGACCCTGCATTCAGTGGAGCACTTTTGTGGAATTCACGAGTTTATATATGGAATAAGTTGCTCTCTTCTATATTTTTTCAATTCTAGAATATTATGCTATGTCATATAGTAATATGCCATCATATAATGTTAACGGCAGCGTCATAAATATATATTATGCGGTTGATAAAAGCTATTTCTATGATGATTCAGTAAAAATTACTTATGTTAGACAGTCCAATATATTTATCTCAAAAACGGACAAATCACCACCAGAGTTCTACTTTCGAGATACTTAGGAATTGTTATCGGTTTTAACAAATTTTTTCCCCATTCTAATTTATATATACTTACGACGTCATATTTACGGTTACTATTTGTGACTGAATATTTAGGGTAACATTTATGACGACATATATATATATATATATATATATATATATATAGGTATCTATATATATATTATATATATATATATTATATATATATATATATAATATATATATCTATATTAATATCTATATATATATATATATATATATATATATATTATATATATATTCAGGGGCGTATACATAGGGTAGGCAGGGTAGGTAGCTCCCTACCCAATATTTTTTAGTCTTTTTAATAAAATAATTTAAATGTAAAGTAAAATAAATTATTAGAATTTTTTAGAAAGTGTAAAAAAGACACTGATTTATAAAATAAATTTAAAGAAAATCACTACTTTAGTAATAACAATTGTTTAAATTATAATTAATATTAAATTCATTTGAAATATACCTGCCAAATTGGCTTTCAGAAGAGTAAATTGGAAGCGGTGGGCGTACGGGTAGATCTTCATATTTCTTATCAAATATTTAGGAAAAAAGCACAAGCGTCATACCTTGCTGTTGAGCGAAAAAATAAGCAAATTTCGCGAGTACGAAAAAACTTTCGTTCATCCAGTGAAATCGTACGAAATAATTTGAAAAAAGATTTTGAATCTCTCTTCTCTTCATCTCTTCTCTCTCTCTCATCTCTCTCTCTCTCTCCCTCTCTCTCATCTCTCTTCTCTCTCTCTCTCTCTCTCTACTCTCTCTCTCTCTCTATCTATCTATCTAATCTATCTATCTATTATCTATCTATCTATCTAGAAGCCACTTAGGATAATTAGGCCTGTCTTTTATTTTTGGTGGACAGAAAGGTTGTTTCTCAGCTCAGTCGCGATAAATAGATTCGGAATATACCAGTGAAGGTGTTGTGGCTTATTGAATTTAATAATATGTAACACTTTTATTAATTAAGTGTTGTTACCTTTATATACATTAAAATAATTATTTAAAAAATTCTGGTACTCTTTTGTCATGGTCTAAGTCATACCTGTGCAAAGGACCACATAAATAAACATAGCTTTATTCAAAAGGACGTGAAAAATTAAAATTTTTCCTTCAATAAATAAGGACGTATTGCAGTTAAAGAGTTTTCGTTATTTAATATATATATATATATATATATATATATATCTATATATAATATATAATACTATATATATATATATATATATATTATTATATATATTAAATAAATATATACTATATATATATATATATATATATATATATATTTATATATATATATTATATATATCATTATATAATAATATATATCTATATATATAATACTATATATATACTATATATAATATATATATATATATATATATATATATATATCATATATTTAATATAACTTTGCCTACCCAAGTGTAATCTTCCAAGTACGCCACTGATATATATATATATATATATATATATATATATATATAGAATATATATTATATATATATATTCTAATATAAATATATATATATATATATATATTTATATATATATATTATATTATATAATAGGGTTAGAATTATGGCATCGTATATTTAAATGTCATTCAGAAACTTAAGAATTTCTTTTTTTTGGAAAATTGGCTTTCTAATTTTATATTTACTTACGTATAATTTGCGTCAGCATTTATGATGTCATATTTAGAGTACACTTATGAAGTCACATATATGGGGTATAATAATGACTTTATAATGAGGGCACGCTTATGATATTATATTACTACTTTTGTTGGTGTTAGAACATAACATTTTAAATCGTTTGGTAACGGTTTTTCTTTCTTCGAGGTTATAAGTTTATTAACAGTGATTGCCGTAATTAAATCAGCGTTTTAAAATTTGTTCTCCAACTGACCAGCTCCAACTCCAGCTCCAAATCCGACTCCGACTTTAATTTCGACTCCGATTCTTAATCCAATTTCGACTCAGACTCTGAGTTCTACTCTGCCTTTGACTCTAATTTCAAACCAACTCCGACTTCAACTCCGATGCCGATTTTGAATTCGACTCCTATTTCGACTTCTAAGCAGCAATATGAGTAATTCTTACCCAGGAATAAGTCCAAAAGTATCCGATTTCAGTTCTGACACCGACTCCAACTTCGACCTAATATTTCAACTTCCGACTCCTATTTCGACACTGCCTTCGACTTTCTATTTCGAACTCGACATCGACTCCAACTTCAATTCCCTTCAACTTCGACCTATTTAAATACTGACTATGACTCCAACTTCTACTCCTATTTCGATTCCGACACCTAAACAGTAATATGTTCAATTCTTACCCAGGATTGAACTAAAAGTATCCGGCTTCAGGTCTGACACCGCTGACTCCAACTTCGACTCCGACATCAACTCCAACTTCAACTTCTCTTTCAACTCCGACTTCTACTCCTATTTCGATTCAGACTCCTAAACAGTAATTTGTGCAATTCTTACTCAGGTAAAAATTAAATAGTATTCGATTTATATTACGATTCAAATTTGGGTTTAAAATTTTGTTAAGAAAATAACTTAAATACTGATTAATTGTTTAACAATTTGACTCCAACTTCGACCCCGATTCTGACTCTTATTTAAACAACGACTCCGATTCCTACTATTTTGACTACGGCTCCTACATCGAATTCGATCCCAATTCCTATTTCGATTCTGACTCCAACTTTGACTCCGTTTCCAACTAATATTTTGACTAATTCCGGCTCCTGTTTTGACTGCAATTCTACATTGACTCAAAATCCGACTCCTAATCC
>JABUQX010122454.1:10000-15000 GCA_015478945.1 Trachelipus rathkii | reverse complement strand
TATATAACGTATACACTATGAATTATATGACATTCACTATAATGTATATTTATAGTGATAATATTACTCATATATATATAATAGAGTAGTATATACTATCTAACTACCTAAATTAATAGTATATACTTACATATAATAGTAATAGAGGGTACTTATATAAGTATAATATATTACTTATAAATATAATACTGGAGTATATATACTATATCATATATATTAGATCATACTATAAATACTATATTATACATAATAAGCTGATATAATATATAATCATATACTACAAATAAATATTATATTAGTCTATATTACATAATATATAATATTATATTATACATATATATTATAGTATATAGATTACTAATATCATATATTATACTACGTGATATATATCTGCTTCATACTTCCATATAGTATATTACTATATATATATATAATACTATACCTATATATATATTATATTTATATAGTATGAGTCTGAATGACAAAATAATGAGCTATGTATATATCATCTATTATATATATATATAAGTTATATATATATATATCATATATATAGTATATATATATACTATATGTATATATATATTAGTACTATATATTATATAATATATATTTGTATATATACATATATATATATTTATATTTGTATATTATATATATATATATATATAGTATATATATATATATATATACCTTATATATATTATATATATATATATATAGTATATAATATATATATATATATATAGTATTAAGTTATTATATATATATAATATATACTATATATATATATATAGTATAGTATAAATATATATAATATATATATATATATTATATATAACTATATAATAATATATTATATATATATATATATATTATACATATTATATATAATATACAGTATATATTATATATAATATATATATATATATATATAGTATACTAATATATGATATATATATATTATATATATATATATATATATATATATATATATATATATAGATATATATGTCATTTCCCCTATATTTTCCTTCCTTGCATGGAGTAATAACTGAGATTAACATAGCTAAAGAAAAATCGATATATCAGGGGCTTTGCTAATTTTTAAAGGACGAAGAATTTCGTTAAATTTATAATTTTGTTTTTAATTTTAATTGTTTAGTTATAGGTTGTAACATTAACTCTTAGTATCAGTATACATTTTTAGATTGAAAACTATACATTGTTTCATTAATAGCATTGATAGTCAGTTTCTTTAGTATTAGGTATGCATTGGCCTTTCAATTCTTATGTAGTTTAACACTATGTTACTGTCCTTTAATTTTTTCTCCTAATTTTTATTAACTTCCAATAAATTTTAAAAAAATTTTTACTCTCTTTAACCTGTGTTTAATCTTTTACTTGTTAGTTAATAATTTGATCTTTTTAATTGTTATTATTGTTACTTGACTATAGGTTTGTTTATGTGTTTGTTGAGATTGTGATTGGAGGAGTTGCGACTTCAGGGTTGGAGGTGTGTGTGTGGGGGGGAGCGTATGGGTGAGATTTCCGTTGAATTCGCCAATATCCGTGGTATTTGTGGTACTTTAAAATAAGTTGAACATCACCTCTACCTCTCTTTCTAATATTATACTTCTGTCCAAGATCCAGCTAGCCAATGATTTCTTCCCTAATAATCTAAATAACTCTAACTATTACTTTTTTTTGCAATTTTCAACTGAGCCTATATAAACGTAAACACTCCTGTAACAAGTCTCGAAAATCTTAATTTAATAATTTCGATGTTCTTTATCTTAAAATCTATCTTCCAACTACTACCATTGTCTTGGGCTTTTGTTACTGTTCTCCTAATGAAACAAATTTTACAGTTTATTTTAAATATCTGGCAACTATAAATCAAACCACAGCTTTTGGCAACGTCAACTTCGTTTTCGGGTGTTTTTCTGTCTATAATAGTCATTTTTTTGTATTTTCAATTTCTTCTTTTTTTCTTCTCTTTTCTTTTCTTCTTTTTCCTTTTCTTTTTCCTTTCCTTCTTTTTCTTTTATTTTTGAAACTATGTTTTGACATTTTTTGATACTCGCCCTACAATTTTTTTCGAAATGACTTCAAACTTGGAATATACAAAAATTGGAGTATTAACTAAAAACTTTTGGAAAGAAATATTGATATTTGACCCTAATCCGAACAATGGTCGATTTTCAAAACCTACTTTATATTATTTTAAAATTGAAAAATTAAAAAAAAAATTCTGGCCATCCGATCTGCATGAAAATTTCAGGGCATTTGAACAGTAATTTTAAAAAAATTTTGGAGAAATTTTAATAATATATTTTTGAGTATACAATAAAAATTACCAGAGTAAAAAAGATATATCTCGCCCGACTATATGCGCCTCGAAAATTTGATGTTGATCGGGTGACTAAAGAAAAAAAATCTCAATATTTCCCTTTTTCATAAAGAAATGTTTTTGAAAAAGGGAAATATTGAGATTTTTTTTCCTACTCATCCGATCAACATCAAAGTTTCAAGGCGTATATCAATTTATTTGAATAAAGAGTGCAGCTCTCGTTTCTCTTCGTCTATGTCATCATGTGAAACACTAATTCAAAGTATTCTTAGTTCACTGGCTTATTTGCGCTAGTGTTCCTATTTGATGATTACACATTGTAGCAAAAAAATATTTTTTTTCTGTTTCTTCTGAATTTTTTTTTGTTTTTTTATACCGTTTTTTAGGCAGATTCCAAATATGTTTTTAGTTTTCTCTAGCATTGATCGTTTTTATGTTACGACTGCATAAATTGGCAACTTCTCATTTTGTAGGGTCGTTACCTGCATCGCGCTGAGTAAAAGTCAGTTGCCATTAACGTTTTATGGGGAATGCATGCTTAAAACTTATATATATATATATATATATATATTATATACTATATATATACTATATATATATATATAGTATATATATATATATATAATATATATTATATAATATATATTATATATATTACATATATACGTATTATTAATATAATATAGTACTATTATATATATATATATATATTATATATATAATATATATATATAATTATATATATATATATATATAATATATATATTATATAATTTATATAGATATGTATATATATACTATACTATATATTTAATTAATATATTATATATATATATATATATACTATATATATAATATGATATAATATATATAGTATATATATATAGTATATATATATTTAATATATTATATATATATATATTATATATATATAATATATTATATATATTTATAGTATATAATATATATATTTTATAATATATATAACTATAGTATTATGTATATTATATATTATATATATATTATATATATATATATATATATATATATATATATATATATATATGTATTATATATATATATATATATATATATATATATATATATATATATATATATAATATATATATAATATATATATATATATATATAATATACATATATATATATATATATATATATATATATATATATATATATATATATATATATTATATATATATATATATATATATAATATATACTATATATTATTTTAATATATATATAATATATATTATAATATATATATATATATATATATATATACTATATAATATAATAATATATATATATAATATAAATATATATATAATATATATATATTATATATTAAATTTATATATATATATATTTAAATCATTGTTTAGCTACATTCTAGTGCAATGGTATAATTATGTTAGGCTACCAAACTTAATATCTTTTATAATTTTTATAATATTAAGAAATTTAATATAATAAGGCATTCGATTATTGATGTTTTATTTATATTTATAAACGTTGGCAGATTCATTTTGTTATGTGTGCGGATATTATGTTAGTTCTAAGCACATTTCCATCAAAATTGTGAAGGGAAGATAGCGTACAGGCTCTACTTTGGTATGCCTTACTGGTGACTAAGATAAGCACTGGGCACTTCATAAATATGTGGAAGTTGGCCAAAACAACCCAGAAGGATGGGCTAAGAAGGAACAAGAAAAAAGCAATGCCTTTTTGCATTCCAGATATTAGCGATAGCCAACGTGAATCACTATGAATGACTGCTACTCTGCATGGTGGTATATTGCAAAATATGGAAAAGGTAAAGGAATGAATCTTCTTCCATTTCCCAGATATTCCTCATTCCAAGAGCCAGTTCTCCATAATGAAAAAACTCCCTATACCTTTCCACCCCTTTCCGGTAAGTAAAATTGTTTTAGACAAGTCTATGATATAAAAAAGAATAAGCGGAATGTTTCTACAAATATATTGTAGCAGCTTCTTTTATGATATTATAATATATAATATATATATTTATAGTATATTTAGATATATATATATAATAATAATATAGTATATAATTATATATATATATATATATTATATATATATATATGTATATGATATATATATAATATATATATATATATATATATATATATAAGTATATATATTATATATATATAAATATATATATCAAATACTATAATATTTTTTAATTATAATTTATTAATTACTATATATATTATATTATATATACATATATATATATATACGTATACTATATTACCATATAAATATAATATACTACTATATATATATATATAATACATAATATTCAAATATATATATATATATTATATTATATATATATATTATATATGATATAATATATATATATATATATATATATATATATATATATGAAGCAAGTTTTTCTCTTTTTTTCTGTAAGATGATTGTGTTCTCATTGAAACATGCTTAAATATGCTTAAATCCTTGAAATTGCAAGAAAAAGTATACGCACTAATTGAAATGCATGTTGCCTGTGCATTTCCGTAATGTGCTTCAGGAGATTTTTAGGTAATTGTAAAGATTGAAATTACAGAACAGCTGAAAAAAATGTTCA
>JABUQX010122453.1:35000-43919 GCA_015478945.1 Trachelipus rathkii | reverse complement strand
ATAAATTTGGTTGTGTCAGAAATGATATCAAGAATTTTATTGACATAATCAGCTTTATCTAAGAGGACGACGCCTAAACCTTTATCCGGTTTGCAAATAATTGTTGAATGATCATTCTTAATTGATCTTTATGTAATTATATCTGCCTTTGAAACTAAGTATGAAAATTTTTTTGAAGGGTTAATACCATTTTTGGATATGCTAATTAAAAAAACAGATGTAAATTTTACCATAAATGTTTATCGTAAAAAGACTTTTTCGGGTCAAGGTTTAAATTTCTTTAGTCATACTCCACTTATATATAAATGCAACAGTATTAAAACTCTAATATATAGAGCCTATCATCTTAGTTCTAATTTCCGACTCATGCATTGAAGAATTTAATTTTCTCTTAAATTTTTTAAAAGAAATAATGTTATCCCGGTATTCACCTCAAGATAAATCACCATCAATAGTAAAGATTTTTTTGAACACACAATCTCCGTTAACACACCCACCTCTTAAACGTATTCAGCACTATGAGTCAATATGAGCATAGAGATATATAATCAAGAAAATAAACAAAAATAAAAATTAAAAAAAAAAAAATAAAAAAAATTAAAAAAAAAATATAAATATAAAATAAAAAAAAAAGAATAACAAAACTAATGAAAATAAAAAAAAAAAAAAAAAAATGATAAAATAATAAATAGAAAAATTTCTCAAAAAAAAAAAAAGTATAAAAGAAGAGCAATAACAATGTGTCTTTAATCAATAATGTTATATAAAATTACCTTTTTATGAACATATTTTCGTGAAACTTCGTAAGGAACTATCCTCCCTTTTTGCAGTGCTATTTTCCCCAATTAAACGTTAATTTAGTATTCACAACTTCGTCCAGATCTCTTCATTTTGCAACCATAAGGATCATGTCCCTGCAGCTCTTCGTCCTCAATAATTTAATAAAGACATTTACTTTGTGATAGCTTTAACTGACTAACCTAACAATCTAATATCTGGCAAGGCACCTTCGCGTCAATTCCACCGTCGCACCGGACATCCGGAATGGCACAGGGCATTTCATACTCGTTCATTAAAGCTGGTGAAATTTCACGCCGGTACTCTCCAACATTCCGACATAATGAAAGGAAAACCAGCGTCACAAATAGCTCAAGGACCTAATAGCGCGATATATAAATAGTAACAAAATAAATTTCAACAGCAGTATCGAAGTTAACACACAAACAAGATACATAATCACCCAACCAACCATACTATAATCTTTAGAAGCTTTAAATACTCATTCACAAACATCTATACCCTCTCTGAGATAGTGATTGTCAGCGTCCTCTCTCTCACACATACAAACTAAATTAACTCTCTTTGAATATGGAGTTTGTCTTTTTTTAACATTCAGTTTATTAGAAACTAGAATTCTAACTTGTTCTGGTTGAGCTCTTAAGAAATTTCTGATGTTGTTAATCCCTCCCCCCCTCCTGTGTATGTTCGAGAGAAACTCTCTAACACAATCAAAATAACATCAGAGAGTAAATTCATATATAAACCACAGGACAAGTCTCAGACATCTCTTAAGTTTCAAATATTACGAAATGAGTAACACATATACACAACAACACCTCCATAATTCAATGAGAGTAATAATATGAGCTGTAGCTCTCTTAAATGGACCTGACAATCACTAAGAGAGGTTATATAAATGTTGTTGTGAATATATAAAGGCTTCTAAACTATGAGGAGTGGTTGGTAGAACTTACGCTCTCTTGTGATATAAATATATCGAAAATTATATGCTAATTAAGGTTATGTGTCTTGAGTATGTGAGTGGTCTCTAATAGCGGAATGGGAAGGTTTCAACAAGCTTTAATGCGAGTAGAAATGCCTCTGTGCTCAATCCAGTATCCCTCACTTGGTAGGAATTTGACACGCGATAAGAATTAAAGACATTTCATTGGTGGCATTGCCTAAACTTATAAATTATTTGAGGATCGAAGAGCTGCAGGGACATGATCCTTTTGGTTGCAAAATGAAGAGATCTTGGACGAAGTTGTGAATACTAAATTAACGTTCAATTGGGGAAAATAGCACTGCAAAAGGGAGGATAGTTCCTTACGAAGTTTCACGAAAATATGTTCATAAAAAGGTAATTTTATATACAAACTGCATTTCAAAGCTGAATACGTCTGAGGTTTGAGTGTGTAACGAGAGTTCAAATTTTTTTTTAATATATTTATGGACTAATGGAACGGGGTAACAATTATCTTTAAAAAAATTTAAGAGAAAATTAAATTCTTCATGCATGAGTTGGAAATTAGAACTAAGATGATAGGCTCTATATATTAGAGTTTTAATACTGTTGCATTTATATATAAATGGAGTATGACTAAAGAAATTTAAACCTTGACCCGAAAAAGTCCTTTTACGATAAACATTTATGGTAAAATTTACATCTGTTTTTTTAATTAGCCTATCCAAAAATGATATGGTGCCGTTAACTTCTTCTTCTTTTGTAAAATTAATATTATTTAATTGTGCGTTTAAATAATTAAAAAAAGGGGGTCTTTCAACAATTATTTGCAAACCGGATAAAGGTTTAGGCGTCGTACTCTTAGATAAGGCTGATTATATTTGTAAAATTCTTGATATCATTTCTGACACAACCAAATTTACCCTAATTTTGATTAAAGACCCATTAATTTTGTCACTTAACCTAGAAGAAAAATTTAACCGTTTTCTACGTAAATTGTGTAAAGCTAATAAGATTGATAAAACATTATTTAATGAATTGCACTCTCGTGGCTCTTCCCCGGGCATCTTATATGGACTCCCTAAGATACATAAAGTTAATATCCCCATCCGCCCCATCCTGGCTGCCTTTAATACTCATAACTATAAATTAGCAAAATTCCTAGTACCTCTTTTGACCCTTTTTGCCACCAATGATTATATAATAAAAAATTCCTACACCTTTAAAAACTGGATTTTAGACATTAATTTGAATGATTTTTTTTATGACAAGTTTTGATGTAGAGTCCTTGTATACAAATATTCCTATAAAAGACGCAATTGAATTTCTATTAGAAGATATTTTTCATTTAAATAGCGAATTTCATGACTTCACTAGGTCTGAATTTAAAACTTTACTGAATTTACCAACCCAGGATACGTATTTCTTTTTTAACAATAAATTATACCAACAAACTGATTCCTTAGCTATGGGTTCTCCACTTAGTGCCACCCTTGCCAATTCATACTTAAGTCATTATGAAAAGATTTGGTTACAGAAATGCCCCCCCTCCTATAGACCAGTTCATTATAGAAGATTCATGGACGACACATTTTTACTTTTTTCAAACAGAAATGAAATACTCCCTTTTTTTTAATTATTTAAACGCACAATTAAATAGTATTAATTTTACAAAAGAAAAAGTTAAGGGCACCATATCATTTTTGGATAGGCTAATTAAAAAAACAGATGTAAATTTTACCCCTGCGTTTTTACCGCAAGTTCCCGCGTTTTTCGGGGTTTCAAGCGTTTAAATTTCTTAGTCATACTCACTCTATATATAAATGCAACAGTTATTAAAACTCAAAATCTGGAAAAAGGAATGTCAAATATTTGATGATTTGAAGCATAGAATGAAAAGAATTTTAATTTTCCAGTTATTTTCTGTTCAGTTTTATTGTTTTTCAAGTCCTATTTCAACCCCTCCTCCAACTCTCGTTACACACCCAAGCCTCTAACGTATTCAGCTTTGAAATGCAGTTTGTATATAAAATTACCTTTTTATGAACATATTTTCATGAAACTTCGTAAGGAATTATCCTCCCTTTTGCAGTGCTATTTTCCCCAATTGAAACGTTAATTTAGTATTCACAACTTCGTCCATGATCTCCTCATTTTGCAACCATAAGGATCATGTCCCTGCAGCTCTTCGATCCTCAATAATCTATTAAATTACTTGTGATAGCTTCGTAATGCATATCTACTTAGCAGCACCTCGCGGTCAATTCCACACGTGAAGGATCGAATGAGACAGAGGCATTTCTACCTCGTACCAAAAGCCTTGCGTTGAATTCACTTCCCCATTCCGCCTCATTAGAGAACCACTCAACATACTCAAGACCATACCTTTAATTACAATAATTTCAATACTCTCTCAACACCAACAATGTAAATTCACCAAACCAATCTACATATTTTTGGGAAGCTTATATATATTCACAACATTAAAACCCTCTCTTAAATAGTGATTCAAGGCCCATTTAAACTACAGCTAATTTAACTCTTTAAATATAGAGTTTGTTTGTTTACATTCGTTAATATGAAACTTTGGAGATGTCTGAGACTTGTCTGGTGAGTTTAAGAATTTTTCTGATATTGTTTATAATATTTAATATTTCCATTTCAGCCGCGATATACCATTAATACAGATTCTATGAGTAGTAAGTTCTTTATTTTGTATAATCTAAGCTATTTACTGATGGAGAGCGACGTTATATTTTCTTCGTAATTGTGATTCCATCCTTGTAAAATATATGAACCTCAGATTTGATTATGGGTATTAATTCTAATGCTTACCATAATATATTATTTACTATTACTAAATTTAAAAAAATTAGATCACTTAAAATTTTTTATTAAAAATTTTGATATACTTAAAATTATTATTGTTTTATTTTATTAGTGTATTCACCTGATGATGAAAATTACGATTTCCAAATATTTCACTTTTCAAAATAAAGTTTTTAATATGTGAGGGCCCTAGTTATTGCTTTTTCCTATTCAAGTCTGTAATTCCCATCCATAGAAGCTGGGACTGAATATAATAATATGATAATATATATATATAAAATATATATATATATTATATATAATATATATATAGTATATCATATATATAATATTTATATATATATAATATAATATATATATTTATATATATATTATATACTAAATATAATATATATATATATATATATAATATATTATATATATTACGTATATATATATATATATATATAATATATATTATATACTATATATTTATATTCATATTGTCCAGTGCGCTGTACTTCCCCATAATTGGGGATGGAGTGTTCAAAAATGCACCGGAATTCAAGGCAAGCATGAGCATATTCTAAGTATAAATAACAATAGACCGGTACCCAATCCCAGAATATTTATATAAGGATTATAATAATTATATATATATATATTATTATGATATATATATATACATATATATATACAGATATAAATATAATATATTAATATTATATATATATTACATATATCACCACTATCAATAATGATATATACATAAAAATAATAATATTATATAAATAGATAATATGATATATTTAATATATATATAATATAATATATACTATATATATATATAATATATATATATTATTATATATTATATATAATATATATATATAATATATATTAATATATATCATATATATATATATATATATATATACTAGATATATATATGTATTAATGAAGCTGAAATCTTCAAAATCTTCTCAACTCTTTACCCGAAAAATAAATATAATTAAATGCATATCTGCTTCAAAATTTTTCCCTCTAGTGAATGTTTTGTTAATTTCGTATTCTATGATGTTAATGTTAATAAAACTCTACGGGAAAAAAAACGAGTTTCAATTACTTTGCAAATGCGAAAATGAGAGCTTTTACATTTAAACTGAATTAATATTCAAAAGAAATTTTTAAAATTTTAATTTTCAATATATATATAAGTATATATATTACTATATAGTATAATAATATAATATATATATATATATATATATATTATATTATATATATATATAATATTATATACTAGATATTATGTATATATTATAATATACTATATTAATATATATATATATATATATATATACTATATATATATATATATATATATACTATATACTATATATATATATATATATATATATAGTATATATATATATATAATTATTATATATATATATAGTATATATATATATATATATATATATTAGGCCGGCCCTTATTTTTTAATATATTATTTTCAGGTCGCACACCCCGCAATTTTGTTCCTTTTGTTCCATGAAACAATTAGAGTCATTTTTATACAAATTGAAGGTTGGAATCACGTGCCTCATAGCGGTAAAAGTTGGAGGCCAGTGCGATTGTTCGTTCGTTTCTTTCAAGTTCATCCTACCACCAAGCTCTCGGAGTCCGTCTGCTCTTTTTACTGGTATTGTCAACTACGAGTGCAATTATGACGTCTAATTTGAGAAGTGTTGATAAAAAAATTTACTTAATTAGCATTAAATCTCACCAAATTACTGGTAGCAAACTTCCATCTAACCTGCAAGTACTATCGGTGTTATTTTATAATATGCGGACGGTTAATGTCACTTCGTGACAGTGCTAACTTAGTTGTGCGTGAATGCCTTATATTTTTGGGATAAAGCAAGAATTCCGACCAGAGCGATACCTCATTGCGTAGACAAACATGAAGTTGTACTCTCACTGGCGCAATCTACAAAGAAATGCCGGCCGTTCGTCAGAAACTCAGAAAGAAAACGAATTTAAATTTACAACGGATTTAATAATTTATTTGATATAGCTCATTCTAATGCCCTGGACATTATGAAAATTGAAGAAGACAGAAATTTTTACTCAGTCAAAGAAAGCCTGAGCGATGGGGGGATGTCTTGGGGGAGTCGATATGAAGCTATCAAAGCGTGAAGAAAGGGCATTATTGAGATTGATTGCACATGAAAACAGACTGACTAAGGCTCAATGTAGTTCTGATATCTCTGCCAGTTGCATGGATACATGAGGAGAATCGTCAGGTATGGAGGAATTAAAGGATATTTCAGGTCAACTTGGCCCTTCTACAAACATTACCCAGATGTCTCTTGAGGAAAACAGAGATGCGCAGATTGATTTAGGGATAAAAGAGAAGCCTGTACGTGGACGGAAATGTTTTTAACTCCAAAATTAATGGCTTGTATCGATCGATGCCACCATTAGTCAGAGAAATGCACGTTTATTCTTCGAAGCCAGCTGCTTAGTCCTTAGAGGCACATATAGGTTATGAACAGGCAATCAATCGAAATACGATCCAGAGATATCGGGAGAAGTTTCGTAAAACGAATGCTACTAAGATTAAAGAATTATTTAAGACAAATGAACCCACTTTTGTATCCGTTCATTGGGATGGTAAATTGCTACAAGCTTTAAATGTGAAAGATTAAAAGAGTGAAAGGCTACCTATCATTGTTACATTTAAAGATCAATTGCTTGGGGTTCCCAAATTAGAAAATTCCACAGGGAAGGAACAAGCTATGGCTCTCTGTAACGCTCTAGTAGATTGGGAATTGGAAGATAAGACTCAAATTCTGTGTTGTGACACAACCAGTTCAAACACTGGTCGTATCAGTGGTACCATTACATTTCTAGAGCAGTATGCAGATCGAGAGATGACATATTTTCCCCGTCGGCACCACATGTACGAATTAGTGCTACGAAGTGTTTTTGAAACTGTTACCACATGTAACTAGTGGTCCAGATGTAGCTTTCTTTAAAATCATCAGAGAAAAATGGAATAATTTGGAAAAAGAAAATTATATGAATGGGCAAAAATACTTGAACGAAATATGTAGTGAAAGCGACATACTGTGCAATGTGAGTCATTTTAATAATGCACTGAAAAATGAGAAATTAAAGCACGATTATCGTGAGCTCGTTGAATTATGTATAATTTTCATTGGCCGAACCTCAGACTCGAAAATCAAAATCAGGCCACCAGGGACTTTACATCATGCTCGATGGATGGCAAAGGCCATTTACTCATTTAAAATGTTTTTATTTAGAGAACAGTTGTCTTTAAAAGTATCTGAAGTGAATGGTCTGAAGAACATTTGTTTGTTCTGATAACAGTATATGTTACAGCATGGTTGGAGAGTCTATCGGCTGCTGGTGCCCCTTTTAATGATTTATTATTTTACAAACGTTACAAAAATATGAAAGCATGAATAAAGGCATTTCTCAGTTGCTTTGAAGAAATTTTGTAATCACCTGTTGTATTTAAATCAAGAGTCAAGCATTTTAGCGATTTTTGATAAAAATGTCAATACTGCATCCAAAAAACCCATCATAGAGAATTTGCAACGGGAAACACTTAATACGGAAAGAAAATGTATTTATTCATACTATAGAATTTCCCAATCTCTTAGGTAAGATTTCAACTTCAGCACTAACTTTAATTAAAGCATAATGTTATTATTCAACCCTTTGTTAATAATGACGAATCAGTTGGTATCAATTATCACAATTTTAAAAGGTATTCTAATAAATGTCCAAATTACGTAATTCACAATATAGATAGTTCAAATAATTAGTTCATTGTTTGTTTTTCCTCTCAGATAAAACAATAGAAGACTTCATTTCAAAGGAAAAGTTTTAAATTTTATTAAACAAAAATTGGATATCGACAATTAGCTTTTCGAATTGAATTCAGATCATTGGGATAAAGACGAATCATATTTACATGCAAAAGAAACTTTTCCGAATTTTCTGGTTGTTAATGATACAGCTGAAAGAGGAGTGAAATTGATACAGGAATTTAATGGGCTCCTAACTTCGAATGAGGAGCAGAAGCAATTTCTTCTCCAATGTGTTGAAGACCACCGAAAGCAATTCCCGGACTTCAAAAAGGCTACTCTTAAACGAAAATTTAAATAAATATATTTTCAAATGTTACTTGTCATGTCCCATATGCCATTTTAAAGACCCCATATCGTAATTTTATATCAAATTCATATACTTTGTAATATACGTAATGCATATATAACTGAAAATCATAATATTTAGCACATTATTGTAAATCTTCAATCTAGCCCGATGAG
>JABUQX010122453.1:5000-30000 GCA_015478945.1 Trachelipus rathkii | reverse complement strand
TTGATTCATCTGCAAGAAAAATACTTGCAATTTGAAGATTTGGTACAAAGTGTAAAAATGATAGGTCCGAGAATGAAATAAATTGAAATTATAGATTAGATCTAACGCATAGTAAATACCATTCATTATCTTTGCCAATCTTGTTGAAATTCTCAAAAATGAGCAGAGAAAACATAAGAAAGAGCATATACAAGGGAAAGGCTTGTGAACAGTCATAATGTGATTCAACCTGCGAGATAAGTAATAAATTGAAATTTTCATTAATTTTCACATAATGAAGCTTCGTGCAGTACTTTATGCACCTTCAAAACTCTTGTTGAATCTTGAAGAATTGGCATAAAATATTTTTATTTGAAATGCATTTTCCTATTAACCTTTTTTAGTGTGGGGTTCCCTAATAGCTTAAATGATAAATACTAGATGCTATTTACAGTACCAAACGAAAACTTTTTTTTTGGAAACTATATATACAACAGATATATATAGATATATAATATATATTAATTATATCACCAAGTATTTAATACTAATAGTCCTATATATTATATATTACTTATATATTAATATTAATATAACTATATATATGTATATATACTAAACATTAAATTTATAATAATAATAATATTAATTGATTAAAGACTATTCCCATTAAGTAATTATTACCCTGCTGGGGATTAGAAGCGCTTAGAGGCACTCTAGTGCAGTGAAGTGACTCCGTGTAAGTGTCTTTGCCACTACGCCACTATGAGACTAAAATGAAGATTACAACCCTTTTAAAGAGCAACAAATTCTTCTCATGTAGTGAAAATAAAGCTACGCCACTAACCCACTTAAGGAAAACATGCCACGCTATTCCCCGCTGCATACAGCTTGTGAGGATCGCTTGAGAAGTGTATGAGCAGTTATACCTCTAAATCTAAATTCAAAAAGGAATAATATTTAACAGTATGAGTATATTCGTAATGAATAGTTGATATTAAACTCATATGATCTGTGCAGTATTTATTAATTTACTAACATAATATTTAAAAGTAGATATTATAAATAGATAAAATAATACATAACCATCATACTAAATTAACTAACCATACTGTTATACCTCTGATTCAAAACAGTTTAATAATTAACATATGGCTCATTTACTTATACATATATTTATGTATAACATTTCCTTATATAATTTCAGAATAGAGAGTAAAGATCATAATCTATATATATTTATATAAAGAACCTCGTGAGTAACGAATGAGCGTGCAAAATAATATAGCATATAGATATTAACAGTTTATATTATATTGAATACCTCCATAATTATAAATACCTTCTCCTATATTTCTCTTCTAGTGACGTAATGGATTTAATGATAATTGCTTATTTTTATTATATAGATATGCTCATATATAATATAATAATATTTTTCTCAAATCTAATAATTTGGATTATTATATATATAACCTAGTATATGATAGTTTATATATTAAACTAATATTATATCAATCTAAATTTTAAATAAATATAAATTATAAATAACCTAATATTTAGTGAATATTGAGTTTAATATATATATATCCAAACCCATATCGAATGTACTATTATATGTGACAAGTATATTGTTAGAAAGATAGCCCCGTACATTATTAGGACTTAAATACACAACTCACTATTGATTTACAGGAGCCCAAAAAAGCAATGTGAAGAAAATATATCGCTCTATATACAATTAAAAAATCACATATTGTTACAGATTTTAAAATGAGTTCGTTTTTAAATGATAAAGAAAAATCTATAGGTATTTATAGGCAACTCTTAGATCCTATATTCAAAGATTTCTCCGACTTTTTGAAGAATTTTTCCATCTTATATTGTTAATATTATACAATATGAAATTAAATTAGGAAGACAATCCGATTAGAAAATTTATCTATGGAAGAGATATATATTTAAATAGCTTCTTGTCAGATTTTAAAAATACTCTTAATTTTTTTGATTAACTAAAACAAAGTTTTGATGTATTCCTTGCAATTGCTGGATTAATTAATCATATCCATCACTGAGAAACAGAATGGGAGGAGGAAGATAAGATGGGTGGATATGTCTAAGGCAATACTACAATAAAGCCTTAGTGACTTTTTGATTTGACAGCAACGTGATGGTGCAGCACCAATAGAGAAAAGTTTTAGAGGCGATCAATCTGTCTAAAATACTATTATTCCGTTCACATTCATGAAGAGTATAATTATTTAATTATATATTAATCGTTGAATACAATCAATGTATATAGTAATATTTATAATATATATATATTTATATGGCAAAGGATTTAAATATAAATATATTTTTAAATTATTTTGTGTTGATATATTTGATTTAATTTTTAGCAGCATAATATTTAATATATTTAATATATATATAGTATATATATATTAAATATTAATATATATATAATAATACGTAATAATTAATATATAATATATATATATATATATATATATATATATTATATTAAATATATATATTAATATATATATAGATATATATATATATATATATATAACTTGGTAGATTTAATATTTTGGTTTCTAATATATTTGCGGTGCGCAAATGTAATAACGGATACCTACGGACCATTACCGGATTACATGTAATTGGAGAATTATAAACACCTGTAGATAGTTTTGGAAGTAATATATTAGTATCATATTAATTAATTATATATTATATAAATATATATTATATATATATATATTATATATATATATAATATATATATAATAATTAATATATATATAATATATATTAATTATATATATAATATATAATACTTATATGGGTTATATATTTATATAGAGTTATTTATAATATATTACTGATATATATGTACAAAAATGATGTATCGAAATGAAGTGCAGTAAGCATGTATGCGAATACCCAACGGACATTCGGATACATGTTCATGACTTATAAAATCTAGTTTGTAAGACCAGTACATTTTCTTTATTTTTTTTTTTATTAAAAAATATTTCTAACATTATAGCCAGTGTTTTTCTGAGATATTTTCAACGTGTTTTTACTTTTCATTTATTCAATAATTCAATTTGCTATTGCTCTTTAAGTCTTAAAGACGTGGTTTTCGTGATTGAAAGATTGATCACAAGAAGGGTTCATTCTCTGATAAGAAAAGTATTGACTGAACTGTTTTCACATAAGACAAAGAACTCGGCCAAACCCGTTGTTACCACTTTAGAAGGGTCCTCTAAAATAAAGGATAAGTTTGGTGAGTTGTAAGTTATTGTAGTTGCCACTGCAAAATAATTGCTAGACAGGCCGATAGCTCACTTAACAAGAGGCCTGGATACTGTTACAATACAGGTTTGGGAATCTAATAAGGTGTTAGTTGATTGGATTGTCACGGGGGCCTGGCCAAAGGATTTGTTCATCAGTTCGAAGAGTAAGTTATGACAGATAATTTAATATCTTTTTAACCAATCACCCTACAGATATTTTAAAAGAAAATCTTTCAACCTGAGATTTTATATTTATTAATCGCATAACTAAAGTTACTAATAAAAAAAAATTCATGAAATGAAATTGTTTTCCTCTTGGATTGTCATTAGACTTTGACAACATAAATCCCGATGAAGTGATTTTCAACTAGTCCTTTTCAGTTAAGTGAAAGCGTGAAAAATTCTCGAGCAAAATGTTTAAATTTTTGAAAGATTCATTTTAAATTGAATTTATGTAGATATTTATTTCCGTTTGAGAAATTGCTAAGACTTTTAAAAGATTCGCCACCGTATAAATTTACAGAAGTAAATTAAAAATTGATTTTTATTGATATAAAAGATCTAGCTTTGACATCATTTCACAATTTTAACCGCAGAAAGTTAGAACATTTTTCCTCAAAAACTGATATCAGTAACCTAAAGGAACTTTCAAAGAAGAATGATTTGATAATAACTAGGCGTGACGAAGGTTTTGGTGTTGTTATTCTTGATAGAGCGAATTGGATCAGTAAAGTAGTTAATATTGTCTCTAGTACCACTACATTTGAAATTATAGCAGGAAATTGTCTAAAACTTATTCATTCAGTGGAGGATAAACTTAACAGATTATTAAGAAAATTGAAAACTTCTAGAATAATTAATTACTAAACCTACAATTCTCTTTATTCATCGGGTGCTAAACCAAGGATCTTATATGGACTTTCAAAAAGTTCATAAATCTTATTGGCCAATTCTTCCGATTTTATCTCCTATTGGCACAGTAAATTTTGAACTCAAAATTCTTTATTCCTATATTGGATAATCTAACTAAAAATAATTATACTATTAATGATACATTCTCTTTCGTCGCCGAAAGCTTAAATCTTCCGGATGCTAATAAATATATTATGACAAATTTCGACATAGAAAGTTTGTTCACTAATGTGCCTTTGAAAGAAATATTGGACATCATTCTAAACTCATTATTTGCCAACACATTCACTGTTAACTGTCTGGATAGATCAGGTTTTGAGGAGTTATTATACATAGCTACAAAAGATATAATATTTTTATTTAATGAAAAATTTTAAAAGCAAGTTGATGGTATTGCTATGGGTAGTCCTTTGAAGCCTACTCTAAGTAACATTTTCATGTGCTATTTTGAATCTATTTGTTTTAATGAATGCCTGGAGGAATTTAAACCGGTTTCCTATAGAAGGTATGTGGATAATTCCTTTTTACTTTTTAAATCTAGACACGAAATTGATTTGTTTTTACAACATATCAATTTAAAACACCAAAATATTAATTTCACATTGAAATTGAAGGAGACTCCTCGGCATTTCCTGATGTTAGAATATATAAGGAAAACAACAAATTTCAAACAAGCGTTTATAGGAAACCAACATTCAAAAACGGCCCTGATTAATATATATATATATATATATATATATATAATAATATGACTATATATATATACTAAGGATTAAAAAAACTAATTCTCAGAATCTACAATCTGTTGATGTTTGTAAAAATTAATGTACTTAAAACGCTATATTTCGAATAAGAGCATACAGATCCCATCTACATACACTAATATTTCTTCAACGGGCTTCCTAAAGTCTCTACTTTATTTTTATAAAGATTAAATGGATTCCCAGGTTATTTATTTAATTAGACAGCATATTTAGGAAACTACTTTCCGTTAAAATTTCATACTCAAAATAATCAATTGTGCTAAAAATTAATATACCTGTGCCTTATAATAAGAAATTCAGTGTATGAAAATACCGGTTTTATGGGATGACGGAGATGAGGTGTGACGAAATTGGAGTGAGCAGAATTCGTATGTCTTCGATTTAAAATGACGGATTACCGGTGATAAATGTCGACCTTTCAATTTCAATTACTTGGCGTGTTTTGTCAATTATATCTGTTAGATTCAATATGCGGAAAACTCTTTCAAAAGTTAAAGATTTAACTTCCACTCTTTACGGTGCGTTGAGCTCATTAGAAGTGGATTGATAAAGAATACAAGTCGCTTCTGCGAAATAAAACATGGACAATAGAAGAGTTGCGTTGTGAGACGCATCGCTTTTTGAACACTAAAGGTATCTCCATAGAACTTTGGAACATTTGCACAGACTCGGTACCAATGCCCCGTCTTTATGTTCTGGGGCGATCAATTCTTCATGTTCTCCGTCACCTGAAAATATTCACCTAATATTCAGGTAGATCACAAATTTCAATATGATATATGTAAGGAACTTTGAAAGAGAACCCTCAGACAGCTCATTCTTTGGATTCTTTTTATAATAATAGTCTGGGCACCGGTACGGGACGCTCCAAGCTGATGGATAATTTGTTAAACATACGCCGAAAATGGTAGGATAGTGAGTGCAGAGGGATGTCACGCCCGATTTTATAAAAAATCACGAAGATATACTCTAAAAAATAATACTAATAAATTGAAGAATAGAGTGGGGAAAAACGGAAAATTAGGGCGCTCTTCTTTTGAAAAAAAGTTACAAGTCTCAAAGTTGCTTAAAAGTGCGACGCTGTCCATAGACCTGTTCCATTTGTGATGTTGCGCATACAAACGTTAGGTCTCGGATTGTCCGTGCAGCCACATAGTAACAGTGTTATGATATCCTGTGTGTTAGGTATATCACAGTTGTATACTTAACCAAATTCGTGTATCAATAACTCCGAAACCCCTCTAACAGGGGAAGTTTGTACTAAATAATGGACCTAAACGAGCAAACGAGGCCCACTAATTTTTTTTATAAGAAAGTCTGTTGGGAAGATTTTAAATTTTGAGAGGCTGTTACTTTCTTTTCTTTAAAGACTTAATCATTTTCGTTTTCTCTTAAGCTTCATTATTTATACTTTTTATAGTATACTCCTGTGATTTTTAAAAGGATTCTTTTTTTTATAATATAAGAAAATCTTATGGGTTTTTTAACCAACTTTGAGGGGCTGTAAATTTTCTCCCTAAAGAGATCGCCGATTTTTCGTTTCTCATTATTTTTCTTATTATTTTTTTAGAGTATAATCCTGTGATTTTATAAAAATCGGGAACCTATTATCTTCTCACTACTAATTACCTTCTTCTTTTTATTAACATGATTTATTTATTAATTTAATATTTATATAATGTTAAATGAAAAATTGCATGATGAAACTAATTATAAATAGTATTTTTTATTTAATTTTTTATTATAAGTTCATTAAATTATAAGCCTGGATAATCAGACCAGATTTAATACATGATATGATAATTCTATTATATTTATAATTAGATACATGATAAATCTGTTAAATTTATAATTATATATTAAGCCAAAGAATAGATATAATGATAAATTATCATATTTATAATTAGATAATATTAATATTTAATAAATTTATAGTAATATACTTCTACTTGTTACATGTTTACCGTATAGGACTATCAATATAGAACTGTACTCTATCTCTATCTATATATCACTACTCTCTCTCTCTCAAATATTAAAAAATAATTCTCTCTCTCTTACTCTCTTATATATATATACTCTATTATTATCTCGTATATCTATATAGATATATATGATATATATATATATAGATATATATATAGTATATATATATATATATAATATATATATGATATATATATATACTCTATCTTTATATTATCAGACTTCAACTATTGTTACAATGTTTACCGTATAGGACTACTATATATCTTATAATCTCTCTCATCATTCTAATATATCTTATCTATAATCTACCCTATCTATCTCTTTCTCTCTCAGTGGGTCGTAACTATACAGAGTCAGTTACGTCCCCCTCGCTCGCTTTCATCTCTTGTGATAAGACAGACATCGGAACACTTTTAAGTCGATTTGGAAGTAAGGCGTGGGAATAGAGTTTTGGAGAACTGTGAGAGTCACAAAAAGAGAATCTATATTATCTTGTTCAATCAAATATACAAAGAAAAATCAACACTCTATTCTATTCATCTTAAACGAACATAGAAGATGTGTTTAATAATACAAAAAAGGTTTATATATAATTATTAACTAATTAAAGTGATATTATATACACACACTGAATGGATATACCATTTATATTATATAAAAGTTTAATAATTAAAATATTATTCATTTATGAAAATAAGATATAATTTATTATAACATAAGGTATTATATAAAATAATATTAGTTGTAGACATTAATGAATATATAAATTTTATAATTTATATATAGTAACATTTGCTTAAGAAATAACAATACATAGTAAAATAATATATTTATAATAATTTAAGTACGATTACAAGTAAAAATATATAAAAAAAAGTAGAATGTAAATTATATTAAAAAACACTTATAAAGAAACTGTAACAGGTAAAATTGGGATAAAGCAAAAAACTTACTAAATAAAAGTGCTGAAGACTAAAACATTTGTCATTACTTTTTAACTTGACATTAATAGTGTCATCTAATAATGCCTTCATTGAAGTATTCTATCGTACTATCTTTGCATCAAAACATAAATGTTCCAACACTAATTCTCCAAGTCCAGTGCGCGAGACCGATACATCACTCTACTTAGGACTTAAGTGATATCAGCAGCCCAATTCAACTTACCTTTGCTGTCGTCATGTACTTCCAAAATATCATTGTTTATTACGCTTTTAATCTTGTGGAAAAAATATACTGTCTCTCAAGGAGATGATATGTATAAGTAATAATGTAATAATAATAATAATAATAATAATAAAATGTTAGCATTCTCGTTTTGGAGATATTTAAAGATATATCAAACTCTTCTAGAACAAAGCTAATCTTATTGCTCAGAGACGTTGAAAAACATGAGATCTAAGTTGATCTTTTTAATAAAAATGGAGATTTATTATAATTTAATTTGAAAGATTGATAGATAATAAATATATTGTTTCTTCATCTGAATATAATAAGATTACGGAGTTTTATATATATAATTAGAAAAATAAATTAGCACCTCAAAGGATTCTGCCCTTTTCTATGAGAGGAATAACTATAGGTTAAATGTTTCATAGGATCCTGATCTTTGCCCCTTTCTAGAAGAGGAATGGTTCAGAGTTAATTGTTTTACAGGATCCTAACCTTGCACTTTTCAAGAAAAGAAACTGCACTAGATTAATTGTTTCATAGGCTCCTGACCTTTGCCCCTTTCTAGGAGAGGAACTACTTTAGGTTAATTGTTTCATAGGATCCTTAGCTTTATCCTTTTTAAGAATGGAATTACATTAGGTTAATTATTTCATATTATCCGGACCTTTGTTCTTTTACAGGAAAGGAACTGCTCTAATTTAATTGTTTCATAGAGATGAATTAATCTAGCTTAATTGTTTCATAGGATCCTAACCTTTACCCTTTTCTAGGAGAGGAACTACTTTAGTTTAACTATATAATAGGATATTAGTCTTTCACTTTTCTAGGAGAGGAACTACTTTAAATAAATTGTTTCATAGGATAATAATAATAAACACTATAATAAAATGCAAGAGTTAAATTAGGGACCTTATGCAACGTGAAAAATGTGCAAATTGATAGTGATAACTAGTTAAAAACATTTAAAATAAAGACAAAATTAATAGTGCAGTGTCAGAAAATTTAAAAATCTAAAAAATAGTTTTAATATATTTCAACTACATCAAAATTTTTATTGCAAAATATATATTAGTATATTATAATAATTATATATATATTATTTAATATATATATATATATAATAATATATACTATATATCTATATATATATATATATATATATATATATATATATATATATATAATAATATATTATATATTAATACAAATATATATAGTATATTTATTGGGCATATGGGAGTTACACAGGCAATTTTTCCAACCGGGCTGGGGTAAGCCCAAGTGAGAGTTACGAATAATGGACCTTGTTTTAATATTTAGCTGCCATGATATTTAGCAAATGACATTGTCGATCGGCTTTACTATCTTCGTCGAAACCTGCTGATCTCTCCAATTTTACTGATGAAAGTTGTACAATTCGTCGCTAGCAAATTTTTAATAGGGTGGAATAGGGCTATTTTGGTTGAAGATGGTATATTATCTTATGAATTCCTCTCTTCAGAATGATTTTAATAGCTGGTCTACGTCATTGCAGATATGTATGACAAATGTCATTATTTTTTGATGTATCACTGTGATTTTGGGATATTCGATATGGAGCCCGTAGTCGTTTTGGGGTGGAGAGATTTTCTCAAGAGTTCACCATGTTCATTAGCGTCTGGAACCTGATTTCGCCAATTTTGGGCGTGTCTCTTGTTCTGAAAATTACACGACCCGCTCCCTTTAGCTATCGCAATTTTTAACTCCCGATATTCTTCTCCATCGGATGATTTCCATAATACTGCTTTATGAAGGTAGCGTCTTGTATTTATGTTTGGTTACTACCCGTCGTTTTATTTTTTCTGGCGGCAATAGTTTTAACCTCTTTACAGTTAGTCTTTGTAAAGCATCATTATACATAGAAAAAAGTTTTAACGAATGATGGCATTTTTAAAACAATTTTGTGTGGTTATTATTATAACAAATCTGCAATCAATTAATGAATACAATCTTTATCAAAATCTGCTACCTAATTTAAGAATAGTGAAGTAAGTATAAACTAATTTATATATATATAGTAGTGACTATATATATGACTAATATATATACTAATATACTATATTATAGTAGTATCATATTGGTAAGTTGAAATATTATGAATACAATAGAAAGAAAGTGACTAGCTATATATAATAATGTCAGTCGAGTAGAAGATATAATAGTATGATGGCGGCATATAATGTATATGCATGAGATACACCATAGATATTGACATCATAGATATAGACAGAGTTACCATGACATCGCGGGGAGGAGGGTCACTAGTATTATTATATATTCATTAATATATATATATATAATATATATATACGATACGGATAGGGATATAGGCTCATAACGCGATTCTTCTATATACTCATAACGTAATTATTAGAACTTTGTAGAGGTCTATATAGGGTATAACGCATAAGATATGTAAACTATGATGGATCTAGATAGGAATTATTGTGTAATATACTATATTATTACTACTACGTCGAGAATTGATACGATGATTATAATGTAGCTAAAGTACTATATATATATAGATATTATCAGTGAAGATGAGTGATCGCAAAATATAGAGGACAGATCTGAGTAGGCGGGAGCTATGATATTCCTATAAAGTTCCAGGAATTAAGCAGTACCGGGTGTGAGTGATGGATATCGTATTACTAGTAGATAGCAAGAAGGACGTAGAGTATCACAGTATATATTACTCTAACTAGTATATATATAGTATATATATATATATATACTATACTGATAAATATATATATATTAATATATAATAATATATATATATATAATATAGTATATATACTATAAATGTATACTATTTCATATACTTTTATTTACTTCTTTTTACCCCCCCCCCCCCCCTCACACTTTTATTATCTGTATGATGCAATCATATATATATATATTACTATATATAATATATATATATATATTATAATATATATAATATATAAATTATATATATATATATATAATTATATATATATATACAATTTCAATATTGGTAACAGTAATAACTAGATTTTTTTACCATTCCTTTAAGGTTTAACGAGAAAGGGTTCATTATGTAATAACTGTTTCTCGGGGCGGAAAATGGAAAATTTAGGTTCCAGTACAGACACTATATAGTATTATATATGTAAGTATTATTTATATATAAATTATATATATATATATATTATATATCTATATATATATATAATAACTATATATATTATATATAATTAATACTGGTATTAATAACAAGCTATATAATTATATAAGTATATTAATATACTATTACATATATTATATATATAATTATTATATATATATAATAGGATCGTCTGTGCTATATGAGTATATATATATATAGTATCATAGGGTATATCGTGACGGTCAGATTATATGTAGGCCTATCAATAGCCGAATGATCTACTATAGTAAGTGTAAACACAATACAGCCTAGTAGCACTGGTAGCCTATGAAGATTACACGCTTTGCGCGTAGGCAAAGTTATAATATATATATATATTAAGTATATGATATTATATCATGCTGTGCTCTATATAAGAGCATATATTTATACTTATATAGTTAAAGGTAGTTAAACTTTATTATAGTATTATATTAGTATGATATCTCTACTATATATATAACGAAAACGTCTTTATTTGCAATACGTCCTTATTTCATTTTTGGAAGGAAAAACTGTATAAATTTTTCACGTCCTTGTGAAATAAGCTACGTTTACTTGTATGTGTATTCATACTGGCAATAAGAGATTTGGACTCAAACAGCTGAACCAGGGGGCCCCTACCCAGAATTCCGATTTTAGAAATATGTATTTGATAATTATCATCAGAAACGGTAACACAACACTTTATCTAATAGTAAAATGTTACCATATATCATAGTAAAATTCCAGATAAGCACAAACAACGCTTCATGTCCTCTGATCCACAGACTGGATACACAGTCAAGATATATATGGAACAACATCCCTATGTTTCCCCCCTGCCACCGATACGTTGAAATTACGTACCATTGATAATAGATAGATTATATTAGTTAAATAAATGAAGAATATATATATATATAATATATATAAATATTATATATATATACCAGATAAGTATATATATATATACTATACAGTATATATATATATATACATACTAATTATATTATATATAAATGACATGATACGGCTGTATTTATATAACTATAATAGAAGCGTAGTACATAGTACTTGAAGGTATGTATAGCGGATATAATTATATATATATCGATATAAAAGGCGCGCATATGAGGACGGTTCCGAGTAGGTATAGGATAATACGTAGCTAGTAACTATATATGACTGAGATATGGTAGGTAGTAGAGAGGTAAGAGCACGGAGTATAAAACAGCTATACGATTCAGACTAGTGAAATAAGTGGATATATTTATATATTCATATGATATGAAGGTGCTAATATAGAATATACGTTATATCGAGAGAGGAGAAGGAGGAGAGATGAGAGCAGCGAGAGAGAGCAGGATGGAAGAATAGGAAGATGAGATCCCCAAAAATCTCTCTTTTTTTTCCCAATATATATTTGTACCGATTTCAATAGGTGGCGATAAGTTGTTTCGTATCTGCGAAATTTTGCTATCTTTTTTCCTGCTCACGCAAGTCTGAGCTTGCTTTTTCCTATAACTTTATATGAACTATTATGAAGATCTACCGTACGCCCCCCAGCGTGCTTATCTACGAATATTCCCTCTTAGAGAAAGGAAGATAGTAAAGAAAATTTTCCAATTGAATTTAATTATAATATATATTGCTTAAAACTTAAGTGTTTGATTTTTTTAAATTTATTAATAATCAATTTCCTTTTTTACACCTTTCACTATACAAACTTTCGAAATAATTGCTACTTTACTTTTGTCAACCGATTAAATTATTTATTTAAAAAGATCTAAAAAACATATTGGTAGGGATCTACCTATCGCCGTGCCTACCTAGTGTAAGCCCCCTGATATATATATATGAATACTATTATTATATATAATATATATATATATATATATATGTAGTTATATATATATACATATAAGTAGTATAATAAATATATAATAATAATATACTATATATCTATATATTATATACTACCTATATATATTATATATCTACATACATATAATATACAACATCATTATATAAAATTATGATCTATTATATATAGTCGTTATAAAGTATATATATATACGGTATAATGGTAATAAGTATACGTATATAATATATTAATAAGTATATACAAATATATAACTATCAAATATATCAATTATGATAGTATCATAAGATATAATATAACGTATATAAGTAACAACTAAGGGACAGAGCCCTTTTCCCTTAGGAAGGCAGAACTGAAATCAGATAAAAAATAATAATATAATAAACGATATTATATATATTTATTAATATATATTATATATATATATATAATATATAATATAATAGTATATTTATATATTATAATTATTATATATATATATATAAGTACTACGAATAATGTGATGCTCTCATTACTGACAATATATATATATAAGCTCATATATTATATATATATAATAATATTATAGGATGATAATATGGATGACTAGATTCTCTTAAGTGGAGTAATTATCAGTATTGAGTCGTGAACTAGATATAATGTAGCGATATGAATAATAGTATATATAGTATATAATAGTCATTAAGTATATAATATTATATAATAAAATATAGTTAAATTTATATAATTTTATATGATAAATATCTATATATATATATATATAAACCAGTGAGGCCATGGTAAGAAACGCTCCTACTGGTGACATTCCTTTCTCTTTTTCTTGATTCTTGGTCTACTAATCTTCATTTCTGTAAATCTTTCCTCCGGCTCAAGAGATATCGAAAGTATTGGACAGAATTGGACAATCAGGCTTTGATTTCTAGACAACCTCCCTTTATGGTATCTATTTCTTGCTGCTTTGTGCGTCTTCCCTATCTGATTATCCTGTCGATCTATATAACTCACGTAAACGGCCATCGTCTTCCATTTAAATATGATTTATCCCAAACTTTTTTTTCTTTTTTTACTTTTCACTTTTATCTTTTATCACTTCTTTCTTCTTCTAGTCCTATCCTATTCCGATGACTCCATTCTTCGTTACTCCTTTCAATTTGGGAGTCAACCTACTCAAAAGAAAGCAATTAACGCATGCAAGGATGGTTTCCTTAGAGCAGCTGTTAAACTAAGTTTCTTCATCTATCTAATCGACATAATCTTCCACACAATTTTATAATATCTTCAAAAGTACAACAACTCAATAATCCTTCCTCTCCTTCTTAACATTCGTGGCATTCTCCTTTTCTCCTGTCCTTAATTATTACGGCGTTAACATCTACTGTTTTTAAAATAATCCTTCAGCAGAGGTTAGTTTTCGAGTGCATTTGGAACTCTCACCACCCCATTTGCTTTCTTTCTATAGGGATCTTCTACTACCTTGTATGGAGTATGTATCACATTTCTGGGATGGTTTCACGCACACACACAATATTCCCGCTTGATAAGGCGCAAGTCTAGGGGATTCTTTTTCGAACCTTGTTAGCATCTTCCTACTCACAACATTAAAATTTTTCCGTAACTCAACGTTCTTGCCCGCGGAACGTGGTTGCATCCTCTCTCTCTTTTCTCCCCTCTCTCTCTCTCCTCTCTCTCTCTGTTCTCTCTCTCTCCTCCTCTCTCTTCTCCTCTCCTCTCTCTCTCTCTCTCTCTCCTCTCTACTCTCTCTCTCTCTCTCTCTCTCTTCTCTCTCTCTCTTACAACACTACACTGTACCAGATGGAAAGAAACTTAGTCCACAACTCTATAGTCGAATAGCCTCTTTTTCTCTTTGAATAAAACTTCGTCGTCTTACTCGTCTTTCAAGCAAACTCTCAATCCCTCTTCTGTCCCCAACCTCTCCGGGACTCCAACGACTCTCCATCGGGGTTACATTGCCTTCAACTCAATGCTGCAATTATTCGCTGGTAAAGTCTGGAACGTCAACACCCTTCATCTATTTCCAAATTTACTTTGATGTAGAACAACTTACTTTCTAATGCCTTCGTATGCGGGCATCTGACTTTGTATATTTTCTTGGATTTCATGCTTACTCCAAATTTCTTGTGATGATTTGTAGTTCTTCGGACCTCTTGCTACTACCAGAGAATAATACTATATATATATATATATATATATATATATATATATATATATATATATAATATATATATATGTATCATTATAGTATATATAATATATATATGCTATATATATTTATATGTATACGACTGTTTAGTGATAGAGTGACAGAGAGAGAGAGAAGAGGGAAGAGAGAGGAGCAGAAACAGACTCTTCCTATCTCTACTGAATCTAAATTATAATTTCAATTCGTATCACTCGAATTACTTTTCTAATCGAAGACGCCTCTAATTCATGATGCCCCATTCAATGTAAAATTTTTCGATTTTTTCGTGAATATCTCTTCAGCTTTTAATTTATGACGTTCTAATGCGAATATTTTAAAGGCTCGAATTTCATTTAATATTCCTCAATTTAATTATTTGTCATATTACTATATATAATAATATGACTATAATATTATAGTATATAATATATTATATATAAATATATTATATAATTATATTATTATACTATATATATTATATATATTATATATATATATCTATATATATAATATATCTTATATAGGTATAATATATATTTATATATATATAGTTATATAATACATATATTATATATCATGATATATATTAATATTTATGATATATAATATAATATATATATAAATTAATAATAGTATATATTTATATATATATATATATTATAACTATATATAATTATATATACTATTATATAATTAAGTACTATATATATATTAATACTATATAAATTTATATTATTATATTATCATATTATTATTATTATATATAAATAATATATATATATACTATATATAGTATAAAACTATATATAAATATAATATATATATATTATATATAATCATATATGTATAAGTATTATATTATATATATATATATATATAATACTACTATATATATATTTATATTATATATATATATATTATATAATATATATATTTTATATATACCTATATAATATATATTTACTGTATATATTATATTATATATATATATTATATGAATCATATATACAGTATATAATATATATTATATATATATATAAATTATATATATATATGGGCTATGTATAAGATGTTGACTCCAGGAACGAATCAATGAAAACATGTAATCGGAAATTTCAATGATTTGTGTTAACATACTATTATGGAAGTGTGCTGGATAGTCAAGATGGCAATTTAATTAAGCTGATTGACAAATAAACGTAAAAGAAATTTATATAGTACTATTTTTGTGCTTCACAACTATAGTCTTACAAAAATGAGTAGCTTAGGCCGAATGGTAGCTTGGTAGGTCAGTTTGAAATGATGAATGTACGTAAACGATTTGTAGGAGACGCCTTGATTATAATAAATTCAGTTTGATATTTTTTATATATTTTTTTATTTTGATCAGGGGGTGGGGACATTCGGCCCCCTCCTGATGTCATCCAACACGTCACCCGAAGAGCGGCGGTGCTTTGCTCGCTATGGTCCTCCCTGGGTTTGTGGTGAAGTGTTGTAAATAAAAAATTACTAAAATAAAATTATAATATTGAATTTGTTATAATAAAAGAAATTGAGAAAAAATTATTTTATACAGGAAAAAAATTCAAAATTCAAAATAACCATGTAAATAGATAGAAATTATAATAATAATAATAATAATTATATTAACATCATAATAAATAATAATAATAATATAATAATAATAATAATAATATAAGTAATAATAATAATCAGATATAAATCATAATAATAATAATGATAAAAAATAATAATAATAATACATAATAAGAACCATAATAATAATAATCAATGAAATAATAATAATTAACCAATAATATAACAAAATAAAAATGAAATAATATCAATAATGATAATACTAATGGTCTAATATTTCTTCAAAATAATTAAAATTCAAATAAAGCGCCTATATCAGCAATTAGAAATTCGGCCACAGATCTGAATAGAACAATACTCCGAAATTCTTGTTTTTCTTTTCCGAACAAATTTCACCTATCTTGATAATGTCCCTATATGACTATATTATAGTAATATATTATATATATATATATGATATATATATATATATAATAGTATAATTATATATAGTATATATATATATATATATATTATATATATTATAATATATATATATATATACTATAATTATATAATAATATATATATATTATAAATATACTATATATTTTATTTTACAAATTTGTCTTCAGATTTGTAATTATCTGAGACTTTACATAACATATATTATAATGGAAGATTAAGGTAATAAAAGTGTTTCAATCCGTTCATTTGGTAAAATAAAATGAATAATGGGATGTAACGTATTATATGTATTATATATCTTAATATATATATATCTAGCTACTCTTTGATTATATATAATAATAATAGTATATATATATATAATATAGATATATATATTATATATGATTATATAATATATATATATATATATATATATTATATATTATATTAAGTAATAAATAATTCAAAAAACCCAGTTCCAAATTTATTTAAATCTACCTAACTTTAAATAACTTAATGTAACCATATTATACTCGATAGCAAACTTAAATATTCAACTCATTAGACAGATTTCAAATTTTTTAAATATGGAAAAAAGTCGGCACGTGTATTATTGTCGCGCACCAAACAAAACAAATATATAGCAAACTTGGCAACCAGCCGGAATTTTTTTAATCCCAAGGTGTCGAAGCTTATAGTAATCTTTAACGCATAATAGTATATATATATAAATTAAGTTATATATATATTTATATATATATATATCTATATAATATTATATATATACGTATATATATATACTTATATATATATATATATTATATATATAATACTGTATGTTTTTACGACTGTCCGTTCAGAGTTGCTTTTTTTTTTCTTTTTTCAAATGATAATGCTATTATACTGATCAACTAAACAATGTGAATTTAGTGGTGCACGGAGGGTTCAAAAATATATCTGGACTGTTAATGCTTTTTATGAAAGACAAAATCAAACATACTGTACGCGATCCTTTTAACCTAACGTGACACTATATATCTATTACTATATATATATATATAGTAGTATATATATAATATATAATACTATAAATATATATATATATAGTATTATATAGAATATATATATATATTATAACTATATATACATATAACTATAATAAGTTTTATAGCATTATATATATAATTGCAAAATAGTGTGTCCGTGTGACGTCTCACACCTCGGCAAAGCCTATAAAGTTCAACGCGGAGTCAATTTGTTTCTTATAGTTTGATGGATCAGAGAGAGAGCAGAGAGAGAGCCAGAGAGAAGAGAGAGAGAGAGATGAGGAGACAGAGAGAGCAGAGAGCCTACTTGTTCCTTATAGTTTATTGCAGGTATCTAGAGGAGAGAAGAGAGAGAGAGAGAGAGATGAGAGAGAAGAGAGAGAAGAGGAGAGAGAGGAGAGGAAGAGAGAGGAGAGAGAAGTATCACCCCACACGAGATTTAAAAAACGTGTACATCACATTAGCTACATTTATGCTATGTATTTAATATACATGTATGTTAATACATGTTATATTTTAACCCTTGTTATAACCTGTAATACTTCCTATGCTATTAAAATAGTGTACAATTACATAAAATATATAATACAGTATAAAGTAAAAAAAAATGGCGATGTAGATACTAGTATTTGGAAAAATACCGGCCGAATGCATTTCCTGAAGCCCCGCACAAGTGAAGCCGCGATATAAGCGATGCAGGCCTCAGCATGTAGACTAGCAAACTATAACATCTACAGGAAAATAAATAACATCTTTTGAATTCAGGAAAGTTAGTGATTTCAATCGGACAATACTTAAAAAAATTTATTTTATCTCTGTATTCATTAATAACCACCTTTAAATATTTAGTATATAAGTCTTGATCTGGCAATTTTGGTACGCTGTGATACGACCTTGAATTGCCTGCATCGTAAGTTACGAGAGCAACGAGTTGGCACAACATAGTATTTTATTTTTACGGGGCTTGGAGAAAGAACGTTATTTTTTTTGCTTTTCTTATATCCTTTTCTTAGGGGGTTCCGAGCCGACGAAAAGGGGACATCAGAGAGGGGGACGAACGTCCCCCCCTCCGCCCCCGGTAGGGTAAGAGCAATACCTCGCGACTCTGTCTCATTCTTTAAGTTTATCTCTCCGTGGCGGTATTCTTTTGTGAAAAAAAAATTCAACATTTGCCAACTTTGCGCGCTTTCTCGTGTACTTCAAGCTTTTTCGTAAATCTCAAAACAATGATGCTTATCATACAGCTTCTCCATCATTTTTAATAACAATTTTAAAATTTTTTGCAAAAAGCGTTATTTTAGGTAAGGTTTATGGTTTACGGTAGCTAACTAAAGACCACCTAACCTAATCCTAAACCCTAACTCTATCTAACGTCAAAACCAAAAATTTAAAAAGGAAATACCTGATAACTGAAATTAAGTGAGTGAGTGATAAATATATATATATTAAATTATATATATATTATATATATCTATATATATATATATTATAAGTATATATATTATAATATAATATATATATATATCATTATATCATATATATATAGATATTTTTACAAGGGAAGAGAGAGAGAGAAGAGAGAGAGAGCAGGAGAGAAGAAGAGAGAGAGAGAGAAGAGAGAGAGAGAGAGAGAGCGAGTAGGAGGAGAGAGAGAGAGAGTAATAACAATTTGTCTGAGAACTACTAGTAAGAATTATTCTAATAATCGACGGGGTCAGCTTTCGGCGACGGATCAGTTTGACGAATTCAGTTTTTAGCTACTATATATATTGTCAAATTAATCCGGTCTTCCAAACGATTAAATTATACATATCTTAAATGTTAAACTTAACTACAGGATAATTTTCAGTTTTTCCTAAATCATGTTTTAATTAATAACGACGTTATACACCATAAAAGTTCTATTACCATAATATTTCGGAAAATTACAAACAAAACGTTAACATTTCAAATCCTGTACCTATAACTTGCGGCAGATCAGGCGAGCGATATTACCTATTCGAAGAGTCGATTATTAAAAATCGTATTCTTGTCTCCCTCATAACGGAAGGAACCTATATATATATATATATATATTAGGTATATATATATCTATATATATACTATATAACATAAATATATATATATATATATATATATATGATATATTATATTTTTTAATATTATATATTAATTAATATATTGAATATTTAACATTTAAAAACTAGCAACTCATTCATCTAAAACTCAATTCTACAGGGAAAGAATACATTGTTGACATCCTGGGTAACATTTGATGCGGAAACTGTAAAAAATAAAATATCATATATAAAATCTACACATAGCTACACGCGAAAAAGACATACATTTCTTTGGAATCCTTGTTAAAATTTAGTTAGGTAAATGTAAAATAAATAAATAATAAATAAAATACAAATTAAATATTGGCTATTTTTTTTAGAGGCAGGGGGACATAGTATATTATATATACTATATAATTATATATAATTATATATATATTAATATATATATACTATATATATTAATATACTACTATTAAATCCATTTTGTATTACATGTTTACACGGCAATGTAGGGGGCTGCAGCCGACGGGGAACACAGGGGGGTAGGTTTTGCCATACCCCGTTAGGGGAAGGGGAGGAGGACCGCCCGCGACACTCAAATAGCCAAAGAGCGAGGGTTCCGGGGACCCTCCCCGGAGGGGGGGGAATTGAGTCCTATACCCGTAGTTTCCCGGGGGGGGGGGGGGGGAAGGCCGGCCGACCTCCGACTCCTGCCATCTGGTGCGGATATACACCCTTGGGGTAATTCTTTAGTTAATAAAAAATGAGCAAATTTAATAGAAAGTCTATTTATTTTACCGAGTAACCAATAAAGGTCTCTAAATAGGGCCTTCTAATCATAATTACTATAATATAACCAATAATTTTTTTTTATTTTATTTTTTTTTTTACATTTTCCTATTAAAATTTTATCAGGCCATTTTCAAAAAATGTATTCCCTCTTTGCTGGTAGCTAATGTCAGTTTTTGAGAATATTCACTTTTTTTTTTTACATTTTTCCGCACTAAAATGTTATCAGGATTCCAACAATGTTATTCCTTTTCCCTGTCTCTATTGTAGTTTTTGAGATATGAATTTTTATTTTTTCCAAATTTTTACCTATATATATTATATAATAATATATAATATATATTATATATATGTTATGATTATATATATCTATATATTAATATTATATAATATATAGTAATATTATATGATATATAAGTAAATATATATATTAGTTATTATTCGGCGGAATGTACTCTATCACAACACAGATTTACTTTCAAGTGTATCCTTCCAGTCGTTGGCTTCAATTTCTTTTTGGTATTCCTAATTTCTTACTTAATTTTAACACTCCATGTTTTACACTAATTTTAAGATTAGACAAATGTATTAAGGGCATAAAGGTTTCAAAGACAATTCCTTATTTACTAACAATGACAGGGACTATAAATTCATCTGATAATTCTTGTGTAATTCCAGAAGAGACGCAATATAATCTCCGATTTAAGGCAAATAATTCGAAAAGATTAAAATAAAGCTGATCCATCGTTAATGAAAGATGTATGAAATTAGAATAAATAATCGCTCCATAAGAGGAAAATAAAGAACAGAAACATAACCTTACATAAAATACCACAGAACTATTGAATCGATTGATTGCTTGTTCAGCTTGCAGTAACTCCTCGATTGGATGACTTATCCACATTTGAAATGGATGACTCATTGTGGTATATGTAAAAGTCTTCCTTTGATTTTCAAGAACAGAAAACCCAATATCATTAGGTTATGAAAGACGCCAACCTTCATAAGTTTTTCGATTTGGATGAGTTGAGGAAAAATACGCCTGTTATTAACTTCAAAATCCAACCATTCACCCAAGTTACTGGTCACCTAAATTAATCAAAGGACTGCATTAACAGTTTACCATAGCAAGTTCTATATCCCAAATTCTCTTATAGGAGTTGTGTATCCCAAAGTTTACGCTATCGCGACGATTTCTTGCAATAACCATTTTCAAAATTGTCTATCAGAAAGGTTATTTTACATAACATGACATTTTCAAACAAAAGTCTAGGTTTTACTTGATATTCATCATAGTCAGGGCAATCTATCAAAGCATGAGGGGTTTTCTAGGTTTGAGCAGTAGATTTGTAATACATTTACACGCTGGTAACAGCCAAAAAATCGTAATGGGCGTTTGTCTTCAGCATTTAACTAATTTTTGGTGTTCGAGTGCGCCAAAACCATCTCAGGCCGTTGGGCTTGTGCGGCGGGGGATAGGTCAGGAGTGGGCTGGCTATCTCCGGTCGGCAGTTGGGGGGTGGCTGGGAAATAAGTTGTAGGGAGGCGGAGGGAAGGTCTCGGTGGATGCACGGCAGCTCGCGGAGAGCCTTTTTGAGTACAGCGATAGGCCTACCTACGAGGTCTATACATTAATAATTGATCACTATGTAATAGCTTCGGTCAGCTAGGCCTATGGACTGTATCTTAAAAAGTTGACCTGATAGAGCATAAACAAGGTATTTTGTGACTCAGCGAACACCAAAATGTAGTACTAATATTGCTGAGTTTTGAGTAAATCCTGATATTTCTCGATAGAATATAGCGGATTATTCATATTATAAATTGGTTGCTCTGATGTGTTTTCAAGTTTCAAATCATGACATTAATTTGACCTTTTTCTTTCTTTCAGAGTAGTTGATATTGGCTTCACGCGACAGTCATGCAGCGAGATAATCTGCGTTTCTGCTACAGGTCTGGCAGGAGAATACACGCTGGCAATGCATGCAGAAGGTGCAATGCACGAAAGCTTTGTGAAGCCGCGCCGTAACCAGGCTTACTTTTCAAGTCAAGCTTGTGTCTCATATATATTCCATGGGCATCCACCACCGGTTGTGCAAGTCGTGTGTGGAATATCTCCGGCGTGTGGACCGAGGGACGAATAACTCACTGAAGTTTAGGATTTCCGATGGTTTGGAGGGGAGCCGTACCCTGACATTGAATCGATGAGTTACCTCCGGCGCCATCGATACTACTTGGCATCTAAACCGAAGAATCGGAGCGCCTCTCAGTACTCCGCTGCCCTGACGTTCCATCTGCCCGGCCGTCTAGTTGCTCACATACGAAGAACTTCCTGTACCAGCGGTGCGAGAGGCTTTCCTCTCGACAGGCCGAGGACGAACGAGGTGCCACTGACCTGCATAATGCGAGGGGAGAATACAGATGAGCGATATGGAACACAAGATGGTCGCAGCGCCTTTCAACAATGTGAAGCTTAATGAGCCTGTTCGGGGTCCTTCAGCTTGTCGCGACAGACTTCGCCGAGCTGTTGCCTCCAACCAATAGAGAAAAACTACTCGGTGAGGACGCGCGTCAATCCTGTTTTTTCCGTAGAAGGCATCAGGCACTAATGGCTAAGGCTTCTCTGCTTGAGAGCAAGACCTCGTTTACTGCCGGAGATGTCGCAGGGTTCTTGTCTAACTCGGCGCTCGTCAATATGAATCCGAGAGTTTGGCGACTGCTTTATAGACAGTAGCAAAGCGCTCTTTTGATAGAGTCGTGCTCATCACACAACGGGAACGATGTTCGCCTCAGATTCCTCTTGCGCACTCACACAACTCATCAAAGAGAAATTAGTGTAAGCAGTCAAAGTACGTCGCTTCGACAAAATCCAATAATAGCAGCACCAATGGTCATTTGCGTCGACGCTTCAATGGATTGGTTGATCTTCTACTTGGTCAGCGAGTCCGGGTACACCAAAGTACCCATGTGTTATATGTTAAGTGGGAACAGTCGAGGACAGAGCCCAGCAGTATGGTGATAGAAAGAGTGCCGGCCCGCGAGAGCACGTTTAGTACTCTGGGCTCAGCAACATCACGAACCTCCTTGTTGACCGGGAAAAGATTTTGTTCCCACCGCCTTCAACATCAAGCTTGGGGTTAATGAAACAGTTCACGCTGCGCTCGGACAGGATGGGAGTGCTTCAACTACCTTGCTGCCTAAGTCTTCCCTGGAGCGGACAGCATTGAGAAGTCGAAGGCCGGCATTTTCAGATGGCCCACAGATACGTGCAGCTCATCAAGACACAGAGTTTCGAAACTCCCATGAACACGCTGAGAGTGCGCCGCCTTGAGGTCATTTGTACAGCGTGGGTGAACACTCTCCTTGGGATACAGGATGGAATGGCAGGCATCAACAGACCGGGCAACTCATCATCAGCAGCAAATGCATATAATAGAACATGTGTCGCCAAAAACTCGGGTATTTGATGGACGTAATAATAGATGCAATATTCTCGTAGTTCTCGCACACTGTGAGAGGTTTCCTGAAAACCTTGTGCGGTCAGCGACGAAGCAGGGAGGAAATGGTTCATCAGGCACATGCGTCAATGAGAGGCAGGTACCAGGGGAGGGTGGACGCGAGGCGGGGGCAGGGGGGCTCGCGGACACCTGTGTCGCTGAGAGAGACAACCCTAGAGCT
>JABUQX010122453.1:0-2500 GCA_015478945.1 Trachelipus rathkii | reverse complement strand
ATTTGAATGTATTAAGCAATCAATTCTACCTTAAAGTAACAGTTTCGTAACATCATCAATCAATCATTTAGTCACGAAGGTAGTTGCTTTATCTCTCTTACTATAAAAACTAACTAATAAAAAAGAGAGTTCTAATTGACTAATAGTTGAATCGGTTGACCTAGCGCGAGTAGTCCACGCGTTAGTGAAGAATCTAGTACTGTTGAATTCTACTTAGGTTCTACAAGGTAAACCGGGGTTATTACGTGGAACACGAAAAGATAAACTTCAACCGGCAACTCGTGAAGTTAAGGAAGAAAGAGAATAAAAGAGACAACTGATAGCACTATGTAATTTATAAATATTATGACAATATACTAATTTAAAATAAATTATACTATACTAAGTATAGTATACATATAATACTTATATATATCAGAACGACATCTTACTTATAGGGGATATCAACTATATATATATAAAAATTACCCTATATATACTATAAATAATATATATAATAATATTAGTATATTATTACTATACTAACTAGATTATAAATAATATATATAATTATAATAATATATATTATATATATATTGATATTATAATATATATTATTAATAAATTAAAATTTTATATATGGTTAATTATAATATAAAATATATATATAAATTATATATTATATAGATATATATACTATAATACTATATAATATATATATATATTACTAATAAATACGTTTATATTTAGTATATATAGCTATATAATATACATGATATTTTATAATAACCTGAAGTCAAAATGGATTTAAAAAATGTTAAATTAATTATATTAATACATAGTGAAATATATATATACTATGCTATATATATAAATATATATATATATAATAAGAGTTAATTATCATAGTATATATATATATATGTAGTATATAGTACTCCTATTCTGTATATATAATATATCTATACTATATATATATATATGTATATAGGATAAAGTATGTTATATAATAATATATATTATTATATATACGTATATATATATTATAATATTAATATATTATATATATTATATATATATATCTAACGTATATATATATATATAATATATATACATAGAATATATATATATGATATATAAATATAATAATAAATAATAATTATGAATATATATCTATATATCATTATATATATATATATATATTATATATATATAATGTACTGACTATCATATATTATATTGAATGTAACTATCCATTAATATAATATATAATAATATATATATAGATGAAATATGTTTAGGCCATATATGAGTAATTACGATGATAAACGATTAATGTAATCGATCATAACTATATAGTAATATATAGTATTATATTTATATATATAACTATGATAGCATAGCAGTCCACATCGCACGGACAAGGCGCAATTGAAGGAGGGGAAAGTTCCATAGGTTAGTTGGGGCGGATTCAGGGACCGGAGCAAAGGAATCGACTCAGGCACCCCTCATAGCTGCAACGTCTGAAAGAACGTAGTACCGCTGAGCCACGGTAAACATCACACACAAATACACCACACAGCACACATTCAATCCCACCACACATTTTATTATATATCATATATATATAATATTTATATTATAATATTATAATATAATCAACTTACGGTAAACACAACAGTATTATGAGTATAATAAAGATGGTGCAGGTGGAGATGGTAAGACGACTGCCATTCTGCTGGTTTACCCAATGGTATTCTTTTGTTAAAAAAACGAGAATAATTTTACTTCCTTAACAGTCTTTGATATTACTTAACTAAGGAATACAAGGGTACTAACCGCATAAGATGGCAGGAAGCGGGGTCTCTCTGGCTCCATGAAACGAAGGGGTGATTAGCCCCGTCTCCCCGTTGGCGCTGCTCTATGGGGAAAATTTTTAAAAATAATTTCCGACTGAGTTTACCGCAGAAATAAAAATAAAAAAATTAAAAACCTTTCCTTAGAATTTGTCTGCTGATATCCAAAATATATAATTAGTATTTTAACTGTAGGTGCTGCCGTGACGATCAAGTTATAGATGTGAAGTCGTTTACGATCACGCTCAACCTATTTATATTATTAATAAAGTTCTATATTATAATATATATAATATTAAATCATATATTTACTATATATATAATATATATATATAAATCTATATATAATATATAACTTATGCCGTGTAAAGTGGGCCTGCGAAGGTAAGGAAAGAGGTTTCTGGGTGCTTGTAAGGGGGGCCCTCGCAAGACGCGGGTTGCGGAAGAGGCTTTCGAAAGCGTAGTAAGTTTTTTTGTGTTTTGTTTTTGCCTAGCTTGAGTGAGATAAAACAGCAGCGGGATGACTGTCTTTTCTGAGATTGCTTTAAAGTGGTCCGTTATCGCTCTGAACTCTGAATATTAGATGTATAAATCAATGAGTTCTAAAAAAAGTGTGTATATTAAGCAATATCATATTCATTGCGAAGTTAAGAAAATTATCTCAT
>JABUQX010122452.1:0-14143 GCA_015478945.1 Trachelipus rathkii | reverse complement strand
GGGATTATCATTGAGCGTACTGGTCTGTGGTGGAAATTAATTAGATAATCTAAGGAGCTATTTCACACTTATTTATTACTCTTTCCACTCACTTATATATCAAATACTCTTCATCATCACTTATCTACGGTCGTTCAAAATGGATAGTATTAGCGGAAATTCATTTTTGTGATTACAATGCATGTCGTCTCTTACAAAAATATCCCATATCCTACCGTGTATTATTTATACAGAGCCAGCATTTTGAACCTTTATAGGTCCATTTATTTAGTTCTCATTTTCCATATACCTTATATATTTCTTACTATGATAATCACTATGATAACTGTTTTTTCATTATTATGCTTATTGTCATTAGTGAGTGCGAATATATTAATTATAAGTTTTATTAATATTATTGGTTATGACAAAAAATGACATCAAACATAATATTTTATAAGGAAATGGAATTATAAGATTTATCTTTTATATCGTTCATTTAAACTAATTCTTCATAGAGGTTAGAAAGAATGTGAACTTACCTAATAATAAAGCTTTCAGCGCTTATATAGTCTATTTTGCTAGTACTAATAGGGCTTTTTTCACTGACTTAGCTGCTATTCTATGTTTGGGGAACCGTCTGATCAAAAAGTCCTTTTACTTAAGATAAATGTGCTAACTAATTTATACATACTCATTATCAATTATAGATAGTGTAGATATGTCTCATCTTTCGAGAGTCAAAATGCCGGCATTGTAAATCGTTATTGAATTAAATTTATAGGTTTATCCTGAATCATATAATTAACATTAAAAAAGAGTTTACATTGTGCTGACATGAACCATAGCAATCATTATTTCCTGAAATCGGCTCTAGAGGAGTTACGTAAATAATAATAATTATCAATCCCACTAATTTTATTTCTAAAATATTTTTTACTAGTATTGAACTTCTCTTCACAGTAAGTAATAAAAGACATTTCTCAACACAGAATCCTTTACACCAGTAGATGTTAAGTAACTAATTGAGCTAATAATTTCCCAATCTTCCTTTTACTTTTACCATGCTTGGATGAATATGAAATAGCCATCAAATGTGCTTTCTGCCAAACCTTCGCGAGGTTTCCACCTAGATGAGCCTTAGGGTAATTATTTGTGGGCATAATCTTTTCTATGTACGCGGACTTATGATGTAAATTAACAAGCAAAGAATATTTATTATCGTTAGCTGCATATAGCCAGGGCTTTGAAGAAATACGTTTAGAGGTTTGTGTTATGTGCTAGTGACAATGTAAATCTTTATTCATAAGTCTCTAATAAATTTCATAAGGTCCGTTTCTCTGTGTAATTGTTTATTATCTATCATAGGTCTCCCTTTTGTTCATTTCATCAATTATTAAACCGTGGATCAAATTGGCTCTCAATCTGATAAGCAGTAATCTTATAATTCATATATTATTTTACGTAAAAATATTTATCGACATTCTTCCATTAAAGTAAAGTTGTTTTACATCAAGACAATACAAGATATATTAGACTTCAAAACTATTATCTAGGATATCTTTCCTCTTCATCAAACACATACTTAGAAGCAAAAATCGAACAGCAATTGTAAAATGCTTGACTCAACTCTTCTCAATTATCTGAGATCGTTTCTTTATACTAAATTTTTATACGATCATCAATTTTAATTGGACCAATTGTCCTATTCTTCGGTTTTTAAATTTATAAAGCTACAAAACTTTTGCTTTGATAACACTTTAATAATATAATCTTAAAACTTTTTGTTGCATTACCGCGAGATAATGCGCGACTAAAAAGTTAACTTTCTGCCTCTCATTATTTGCCTTCGCTATATTGACTGTGTTATATCATAATTTGTTCGTTTCTTAGTTTTCTTCTCATACTTGGTATTATTAGACTAAGATTATTCTTCCCACATATATTATAGCTTACAACCCTTGAATACTTATTTTAAATAACTTAAAGGGGTATTCATTCGGCGAATATTTTTCGCGATACTGATTATTTGTAAATACTCTTATGCTATCTAGTCGTCACTGAACTCTGGCATAGACAGTTAGTTGATGGGTGATTATTCTCTCTCGCCACCTAATGGTTTTTTATACATTTTCTATATTACTTAATGTATGATACATACGATGGTGAATTGATATGCAAATAATCATATAGGTTCTTAAATGTTCGCTACATTGTTACTTATATAACACGCTATTGTTATGAGTCTATTTAATACTCGTGGTAATACAACCAGCTTCAATTTATATCTTTTACTACAGATATGTCTCCGTATATATTAGCTAAAATCACTCATGTGTTTGAGATAATCTACAGTATCTCTTAATATTCACTTCAAATTAAGCGCTAATTGCAAATTCTTAAAGTTGATTTAGACTTACAAGAGGGTATATAGATATTTTTATTATAGAATGCTATATCTTAATATTATGGTCAACTATAGTCTCTCTTTCTTATTTACATTCCTGCTCAGAGCTCTTAACGCTCACCTAAACCATTACTTTCATCGTTAGTTATTTAAGTCTAATAGTGCTCATGTCTGTGGGTTCAGGATCCATTTTCCTGCGCACGAAAATATTTTATTCTAGTATTCAATTTTTTATATTTTATCTGAAACTCCTTGAGATACGTATTAGACACCAATAGGAATCCGTAATCCACCTTGAATTGCGGCAGTGGAAATTTTAAACTCACCGCATTATTGACTATACTATGCAATGATTTGCATTATCTAATCTGATATCGAGTCATCGCTGTCATCATTCATAATTTACTTTTGTAGGTCGAGATTGTGGAATCTGTTGTGTCTTATTCTATGACTCTTGGCAGGGGCGATATTGTGAAAATTGGACTCGGCGCTATTCTTATATGTGAGGGGTTATTCAGCATCGGAACGGCTATCTACTCCTTACCGTTTTTGCTCATAGTCATCATGTGATTTTAGTTTTAAAGTCAGTCATTAATAAAGATTGAATATTGCTTTTAATATAAAGCGCCACACCACCCTTCTTTCCTCTACGCTGGTATAAATAAAGTGAATATGCCGTCTATTTCATATTCCTGACGGGAGTCTCCATTTAATTCTTCATTAACCCATGCCTCAGTTATGCCAATAATGTCAGATTCTCATTTATGGTAATAACTAATCAGCATCTTTTTTAATTTCAAGGCTATGAGCATTTGTGTAGTAAGCATTTTATATTCGAAATGCAGAGCAACAAAGCGGCCCGCTGGGGCCCAAAAGGCATACTCCATTTCGCATAAATGAATGAAGAAACTTCTACTCACCACACATGAATGATTGAGATGATTGAATTAATCTCATGCAGGAAATATCCGCAGCCACAAGGTATATGCAAGTAAAAAAATATAAAAATGAGATTAAGTCACCGCGAAGCAAAAAGCAAAGGATAATGGATAATAGAATCATCATAAATATTTACCTTAATTATAATTTAGAATTATTTGCCTTGAGTATTTAAAATAATTAACCAGATGCTTCTAAGGTGCGCTTAACTCTTTTGGGGCGGTGCGGTGCGGTACGCAGAACTCCAGTGCTAGGCCATCCATAGTCTGCAGTGAGGAATCAGAAATTTACAATTAAGTAGAGAATCGAAGTAGGAAGAATGTTCGACGCCAAATTCCAAATCAAAAAGTTTTTTAAAAACTTTTCTTTCTAATATTTTAATTGTCAAATTGTTAAGGCCAAATCAAAGTGAATGTGAACATATTTTGTTCAAGAACTCGTTTACTACTCCAACGCAAACTACCCATGCATGTGAGCAGTTTGGTAAGCTTGCTGATCATCATTTCCGTCATGAATAAATGAATAATCCTTTCTGCATGAATGCAAACTATCGGTTGAAAGAATCTTCTCGTTCTGTAGTAGCCAGCCCTATATGACGTTCAAATTACTCGCTGACTCGAAAAACGCATATCAGTGTCATATGCACCCAATTAAGGCTAAAGCTCCACAGTTATTCTCCCAATAAAAAAAATGAGGCAAGAAATTACAGACATACTTTTTACATTTGCTTTATTCCATTTTAAATTAAAACTTTATTAAAACGTATGTTACCTGCTATAATTACAGTATTTACAATTAAGTTTCAATTATTGCTCCCAATTTACTCGAATGATTAATAGCATAATGTAGATTATTTTAAAGGAATTTCCCAAATATAATTCTAAATTCATATAATTTCAAAACAATTATTTATTATCATATATAAACCTTATTGTTAAAATTTTAACTTCGCAATGGAGTACATCAGTCCCACACCATTTTAAAAACCTCACTTGTATCTAAGATGCAGTAAAAACTAATAAATAAATGAACTCTTGATAATATATATTTACCTATAATAATATCTGTTAGGAATAAATCATATTACGCCCTTAATAATAACCTTATTCCCTAAATAACTGCTGTAATCTCAAAAATTATCCTTAGGTGATAAGTATTTTATATACCAATTATTCTTATAACAAAAATCTTACAACTGTTATACCGTAGTATAATACTAAGTTATTTTTATTAATCTCAGAATACCTAACCGAGTCGCACAGAATTTAAAGTCCGAAATAACCCCTCGCGTCCCTTTGAGTGTCCACTCCCTGGAAAAATCCGGAGACTCCATCTCTATTTCCAGCCTATTAAAAAATTACTTAATATGATAAATTTCATGATAAAGTATTGTAGAATTTTATTCTATGTAAAGACAAGAATACAATTTGTTCCATAAAATAATTGATATATAAATTAGAGAGAGAAGATAAATATCGGTCCTTCCATATGACCAAAACATCTCTTAATTACTTATCACACCGGCTAGCTACAATCTCATCTATTATGTTGTGTGACCCTTCACAAATCAATCCATACTATCTATTTGTCCTTGAATTATGCTTGCTAACATCGTTCCCGAGTATTAATTCGCAATATTATCTCTCCTGTCCCGGACTATGGATTTTCACATATGTCAATGTCAATACAGAAAGAAGCGTCCTGAAGATACTTATTCCATAATATACATATTCTATATTCCGCACTTATCGATTTAGACAGTCTTCTGTACTCATTATTATTAAATTATTATTTTTTAACATTTACTTTTACATATAGTGAAAGGAAAGTTCACAAGAAATTCCGGATATCTACGTGAGAATTTGTTTGTGAAGCTTTGAATTTTAATTTACGTAACGTTTTGAGCATAACTATGAAAAATTTTCAGTTTTGATATTATATAATAATATAAATATATATATATATAGTATATATTATAGTCACCTATATAATAAATATATATATAAATATAATATTTATATATACTATGTCCACTGTGTTATTCAATATATCAATACATGCTACTAATTACTATATATTATAAAATATAGAATAAATATACTATTAATATATAATATATAATATAATATATATAATATATTATATATATTATATATATATATTATAATATATATAATTATAATATCAGTAATATATTATATATATATATATTATAATATATATATATACGATATATATAATATATATTATAAAATATATATATATATTAGTAAAAATATATTATATATATATATATATATATATATAATATATTTATACTATATATATATATAATAATTATATATTAATTATATTATATATATAATATATTAATATATATATATATATATATATATATAATATATATACATATTATATATATATAATACTAATCACTACAGTGTTATTCAGTCATATCAATATATGCTACAATTAAATATAATATTATAATATATATTAATATATATATAAATATATATATATAATATATATTTAATATATATTATATATAATAATTATATATATAATAATAAATATATATATACTATATATTATATATAATATATTAGAGTTGCTAAAAGAACGATATGCTTGCAATGTACATTTTTTTTCCAGGTTCCGTTTCCGGCCAGAAATTTTAAAAAATTCCGGCCGGAAGCCGCGAAATTACTTTCCTTCTTAATTAACTTCCTTAACACTTTTGAAAATATTTCTGGAATTGTTGTATTAAGTAAAAAAAAAACCTGATATTCATCAGCCAGTCAAATTTTTTTTAATACGTTTTCGTGAAAAAATATCAATGAAATAATTTCTCCTGAATATGTCAATATATTGGAAAGGAGAGTAAAGTTTGGGCTAGTACTGCTATATTTGGGTGAATTTAGCTTTGTTAAACTCCACCAATAAAAATTCTCTTTTCCCCCAGATTAGAAATTTTTTTTCTTGGTAAAAAAATTTCAATTTCTTAAGAATTTCGCCTTTTGTACCTTTATACCTTTTTACCTTTTATACACTAACTGACTCGCTGTCACTTTCACTTTCTTCAAATTTAATATAAAAAATACTATAGTAATAATTTTAGTAATCTCTTTCCTTAATGCTCCTGATTTAGGTAGCTACTTGGCAAATCTAAGTTTATGGTAGATAATGCTTTCTGAAAATGACTCAATGCCTGAACCTTCTTCTGTACTGCTACTACTAATATCCTCTACCTTCAATTATTTCACATTTTCTTCAAGCATCCATTTCTACTCAATTCTCTTATTTCATTAGAAACTAAAGTCAGTTAGTATGTTAATATTGGTGACAATATTTAAAACAATATCTTGTTTTGATATATGCCTATGGATCCTTTCTTCCTTTATTCATAAATCTAAACTCCAATGCCTTCTTCAACTCTTCTTTATTCTCTGCTGTCATCCTCAGAGTTTGAAAGATGCTTGAAAGCTCAAATATGTAGAATAATTTATGGTATAATTGATTTTGCCTTATAGTTTCCGTAACCCATGAGAAATGGTTGCAAAAGTCAATTAAATTTTTTCAAGAATTGTGGAAGTAGCAATCAAAGCGCTTAAAGATTGATTGTTCTATATATAACTTCAGAGTCATTTCAAAACATTCAATTCTTTCTAGAATCAAATATTGCTCTCACCTTGCATTACATCTAATTGCATAAAGTGGCTTGTAAATGGATCCATTCTCTTTAGTATTCTTGTTAAGTTAATTACAGCCAAACAATGGAAATGATTGAAATGTGCTACAATATTCCTACATTTCTTAATTAAATCACACTTCTTGAGAAAATAAGACATCTTTAATAAATTGAAGTTATGAATAAAACCAGAGAAAAACTTGTGTACCTGGCTAAATCAGTCCAACGTTATTTATATGCTCCCATCTCGAAGGAGATCAAATGATTTTATGTTAGAGGAATTTCCCAATTATTCACCAATTTCAAAACTCATATGATTTTTAATTCCAGAATTGAGAACCTGGGGAAATTACTTGCAATGGTATTAAGTACAACAGTCCATTTCTTTTAAAACTCACTGGTAAATCCAGAGTGCAGTGTTAAAGAATAATAAATGACTCGTATTTGATTATAGCTTTCTATATATCTGTAGGTAAATGATATCTGATCAGCCCTTAATAAAAACTTCGTCGAATACTTGCTGATCTCCAATTCCTAATTGTGTGAAGTTGTACATTTTTCATTACAAAATATTTTCTACTTAGAATAAGATATTTTGTTGAAGATGGGTAATAAGTTCCTGATGAATCCCTTCCTCTTCATGCGAGTGATAATTTAATTTTCTAGTTCAGATAAAATATTCTATACTTAATTTTCTTTATATATGTGATATATTTAGTGAATATAGTATATATAGTATCAATTGAATATTAATTAGTCCAAAATATAGTCTATGGATTTATAATTGCCTACAAATCTTTATTTTGATGAGGAGAAACTCTCCTCAAAACTCACTTATTTCTCGGCTTGGATCTATCTATTGACTCTCTCTAGGGTTCGAACCATATATATATATATATATATCCACTTATTAAAATGGAAAACAGATAATTTATCATTATTAATAATTTTTATTTGAGTAATTCAGAATATTCTCTTCGATGAACAATTATTTCTAATATAGTTATTATTGTCTATTCAGGATGTTTAATACTTATAAATAGTAATCAGCTTAGTAGGCTAGTAGTCCTTCTTATATTATCAATTGAAATCAAATTTATACATTCTATTATATTATTAAGTAGAAATAGGAAATTATTCACCCATCGAGAGCACCGGGTTGTACTTGCACCGTGAATTGTTTTTTTATTCTAAGAGTATCTCCATTAATGCTCAAAAACTTGATAACATTTCAGTGAGGTACACACATAAATATAATTTATTATTATAAACTCTATTATTATTATTAGCTATTATATATACTTAAGTATATATATATAGTTTAGTTACTTTTTTTACTTGCCTTACGTTTAGAAATTATATTCATATCCATGATTTCTCCGATCGATCATAGTAATTATTACTCTCTTATAGAGAATCAGTAATTATCTATATGAGAGTATATATAGCCGTAAGTTAGATAGATTATAAATATCATAATCATAATTTTTGAATTTCAGAATATACTATATAAAAGATAGCATTTTGATATTTTAAAACTCTTCATCATTTTTTTACTTTTAGACCTCTTTTGATACATATTTACTTTTATTTAATTATTAAAAATTAATACTTACGTAGAAATAATTTGTAACCTTCTCTAAGCCTCTTTTCTTAAAAGGTATAGTACCTCAAACAAGAGATTTAAGCTAAGAAATTCAATTAATATTGTAAAAGATTCTTAAAAAAAGTATTTTTAGCAATGTTCAAACTATTTTAATTGGTTTAATAAAATTACTATATTTTGCGAAATTTAGAAGTTATCTTTTTAGACAGCTTTCCATAACTAGTTTTACTAACCTGTTTAAATTGAACTTATAGTATAACGACATTAGGAGAAGACAAAGTCTAATCAATCATCAGTGATAAATGCATGCTCACAACTCATACAGATTGATTGTTATTGTGTCAAGTACGTTGAATTAATATCACTCTGAGATTATCAAAAAATCATCTACATTCATCAATCAGTTCCAAGGGTATCTTTCTCTGTTCATTTTACTTATTGCTGCTTTTGTCAAACATTTCTTTAGCTCAATGCTCTTACTGTTTTTATGACAATATTTCTATTCCTATTAGTAACTAACTGTCGGAACTCCAATGAGACAACACATTAGCATGAGATTCAGATCTTAATGATACGCGAATAAACTTTTTTCACTTAGCATAAGTATAAATAAAATTAACAATTCTTTCTTGAGGGTTTTTAATACTCCAGAAAATATTTTTTACAACTACTTATTATAAATACAGAGGTGAAAAACAAGTATTTCACCTTTGAAACTGGCTCTTCGCTTCTTCTTCCTGAAAATATGTTAATTAACCACTCAATATTAACCGTCTAACGACTTATCAATCCTCGGACAGTACGTTTTTCTTTCGGATGTCATGTCATCATTTTGGAAAGTGTTCCTCGGAGAAGAATAAGCGTACTTCCTGGGTCTTTTATCCACAATATTATACACTCTCGCATAATAAGCTTTCAATACACAGTCTACGAAAAACCATACGATACAATATTAGTCGTGTCCTCGCAAATTCCGAATATTCCAATTCCATACCTTAGTAGAGAAACACTTGAAATTCTTTCATCATTAAGGTCAGAAGTCCGTTGAGGTGAACTTCCGACATCTACAAATTAGTCACCCAGTAAGTCATAATTTATTCGTTGTCATTTTGTCCTTTTGGGCAGACTTCTACTAATGAGACTTGCATGCTCTAGCTATAACTGTTAAGAGCATATTTGATGTGATTTTATAGCATAAAATCCAAAATTAGCGATTCTCATTCACGGAAAGTAAAATTGCATTTTCAACGGATTTGTTGTCTGTCTATCTTAAAATTCTTCCATTTGAGATATTTTAAGCCGAGACATCGCAAAAAGATGATTCATATCTTAGCAGGCATTTGTTGTTTTGTAGTCGGCTCACATTCAACTGTTCTAATTCTTTCAATCAATCGCAGAGCATAAACGTCTCGTGCGCTTTCGTACGTGATTATTTCGCGCATAGCACGTATTGTATGGACTACTATTCTCCTTTCCCGGATCCGAGAACAGCCATCTTTACAGTGGTACAGTTATCCTTTTCCTCTACAAGCAGTTGTTCCTTTTTTAGTGTGATCTTGAATAACCAGAATATCATACTATGGTTCTTTACAACACTTCCTATATCCTATTTGTCTCTAATAGATGAGACACAAAAAGTGTAAAATGTTACTTAGCTCGTAATTGACAGCAATGGCCATGAGAGAAACAATCTTAAAACTAATATGTGTGCGTACAAAACAGAAAACGCAGGTCATGTGCTAAGAACAGCATTCTAGCAGCATATTGAATCCCTACTTAATATTACATGTATTGCACGTGTAGTAGCAGAAGCAGATTAGAGGTTGAGAGCACTGCATATAATATCTGAGATGACTGATTAGGGTTAGTTCTTCTTTCATTACTAGCTAGTTGCACCAGAGAAACGACACAGAGACGTAGGTTCATGTTTTTCCATATTTGGCCATTGTTCCACATGAGTCTTATTTGTGGCAATGTAAGGCTGTCGATTTGAGGCCTCAGTGAATCAACACTTCACATTTGATCTGGCTTGGTTTTAGCTATTCTCATTTCAAATTCTATCTGGCTAATAAAATTATTTCTATCCAAATCTCAGTCAGCAGAGCATTGTGAGTCTCCCTCGTACGTTATTCATCGGGAAACGCAAATGCCACACGGGGGCTGCCCGCGCGCCACCAGCTGCCGAAGAACCCCAGGGGAGCGCGATGCGTGTAACTACCATGATGTATTCTAGTCCAACAGCTCCCTTGTCCCCCATTACTGCATACCAGGGCTCCCTACGCCCCCAGGCATCCCCTTCACTGTCCCGTGACGCAAATGAAGAAAATAAGAAAAGAAAAAACGATGGGTGTACTTTATATACCGCGGAGGTATAACTGCGTGTAAAAAGAAATTCCAATATAACAACAACTATAACTTTAAATTCAAGAAAAAAATCACAAAAATCACAAAATAAAACTAAAACAGCAATGTCGTGCATTTTATGGCTATTTAATTAATTGAATCTCCAACTCCTTGTTACTATATGATTCCAAAAGAAGTGTTTGTCAGAAACAAGAACATAAACTCCTAAAGACTTTTTTTACTTCTTTTCGATTACTAGCTTTTGAAACACCAGATATTTTAATTTACATATTCCTTGTCTCTAGTATGTACTTTTGGCCTTAGTACTAGCTTTTCATAACCTCACATTCTAAACACAATTTGGAGGAATCCGCTTGAGAATTATCTTTTAAAATTTCTAAAATAACATCAGTCATAAGTAATTTTTCCGTAGTTGGCTATTCTAGATCAAACATGAACCGAGAACCTGAGTGGTCCCCCGACACTCGGCTTACCCGAGCTATCAATTCTATAGCACGACACCGATTGCGCGAGACAAACGCAAGGATGACCCCAATATAAGTTGTTAAAGCCCGTCATGTATTTATTTATTAAAGAGTGTTGGTCACTCAGAAATATCTATCAAAAGGTTTAACACCCGCAGAATGCGTGGTTGGCATACAAAAAGTAATCTAATAAAAATTTAATTATAAACTGTAAATTAATTGTAAATTATTATAGATTGCAAATTTTTAACTGATCGAATGGCCAGAAAAAAAGTTTTCCAAATTAAATATATTATTTAAAATTGTAAAATTTAATCAATTGTTAGAAATTGATACAATAATTTAATTTATATAAAAAATTAACTATAATAAATAAAGAAAAGTCATTTATTTTATTTTATATATATGTTAGCTTATATTTAATATCAAATTATGAATAGAAACTTGAGGTCCTACCGCAAATTATCATAATTATTTTTACCACTGAGTTTTTAACATTAAAAATATTTCGAAAATAAATGAAAACAAACAAAGAAATACAGAAAAAGGTCCAAAGAATATTTTAAATGATTAACAATGATTAATTGTTCAATTTGTATTATGTATGAAAGGAATAAAAATATATATATCAAAAAAAAATCTAATAATTATTTTTTCCTGAAAGATCTTTATTATTCGTATTATTAAAAATAATATTTTATATCATTCACAATGATGCATTGTTCAATTAGTCTCATGTAGATTGGATAAAAATATAAGGTTATATTATATATATATATAGTTAATTATAAGTAGTACGTTAGAAAGGTTTTAGTTTATTGACAGCCAACGTATAGCACCTTATCAGAGCTAAAATTACATACATATATATATAATTATATATATTATATATCATAATATATATATATATAATATATATATATATTATATAATATTATATATATATTATATTATATTTATATATATTAATATATATAGAGTAGGATAGCTACCTTGGATTCCTTGATTTATTTGTTTAATATGTGTATTAAATATATTGTTACACTTATTACATTTTATTACTTAAATGAACACAAATTAAAACATGTTATTAAATTGTTCTTATTTTTTATTAATGAAATATATAAATTTTAAAGTGTAAAAGCTAATATTCGTCTCAGACACGACGATGTCTGATTACAGATTAAGTGGCCTTAATTTTGGAAGATTAATAAATGATACTCATTACAGTTTCAAGTTGCAATATTAACATATAAAGGTACAGAATCTTGTAAGTTAGATTGAATTAATTTTTTTAATTTCTTTCATTAATAAATTTTATAAACAAAACTATTATAAGGATCAGCAAATTATCAGGAAAATTAATACATTGTTATTAAGTGTAATTTTGTTTCCTGTTATGGGTGTATTATTTTATGATTCTTCTTTATATTGTTGATATTGAATAGAGTGGACATGATGTTAACGTCCTATGGACTTGTTATAAGTCTGAGATTATGCATTCTCCATTGTATGCAGTCATCATGTATGTTAATATTATTTTCCTTCTTTCTCAAAAATCTATATGGTTTCCATACCTATATATTATATTATATTGCCATATTTTTTCATTATAGTGCTATAAATCCTTTTATTAGATTATGCTATATATTACATTACATTATAGTAATTGATTAGCCTGTAGAGGACACCAAGATTTAAAAAGACAGTATGAATAAAGGCACTTTTTAGTTATTGATATGAATTAATAATTTTAAAAAGGAATGGAAAGAGCGAAGAGTTTATCGTGCCGTATCATTCTGCGGAACCCGTCAGTCTAAAGTAACTGGGTATTTTCCCTTAACAATGAGACTCACTATCATCAGCTTCATTAAGTGTTGATGGATTTCAGTTTCGGGTTCTAGCTAATATTTCAATCAGTGAGTGTTGTTGGACTATTTTTTAACTTTTTCGTGTATTTCAATTTCATTTTGTAGAAGAATCTATCTTACTGCACCGATGCGGTGAAAAGTTCTAGTTATTTTACTAATTAATAACTCGCAAATACTCCGATTTCCTTGTCTGATTTTGCGATTTGTTCTTAATGTAAAATTTGAACATATTATTTGCTAAATGCAATCTTATATAATGACTCAATGACTAATTGATAGGAAAGTGCCAATGTTACGCCTAGGTGATTTGGAATGACATTGTTAAAGCTGACATATTGTGTATGACTGTTCACTTTGTTGCGATGGTTTCATCTGCGTTTAATTGAAGTAATTTTAATTCTGGTCGTGTTCCAAAGAATCAGTAATGAATTTATTCACCCGCTTATATACATAGTGTTATATCGCGAGGAGATCATATGCAGATATTTGAATTATAAGTGACAGCTATTAATTGGGAGATTTTCTTTTCTGTTTCGTGGTGTAGAGAATGTATTTTAAGCAAGGGTGACATGTTTATTGATGAGTATAGGTAATATGATTTGTGTTAGATGATTCCAAACATGTAATATAGTGTTGCCTGCAGAGTTAGATAGTTTGGGTCTTCTGAATCTTAGTAAACGAAATTAATAATGAGAGTTGGTAATATTCTAGAAGGATATTTATTTAGGTGTTAAACTTTTTCCAATAGTGGAGTACATAATTGTATTCGGGGGAAAGAGCTGTGCGGTGAGATATTGTAACCTCGTTTTTTTGGACTTTGTG
>JABUQX010122451.1:15000-17500 GCA_015478945.1 Trachelipus rathkii | reverse complement strand
AGGCGGGGGCTATTGGGGAGTGCCCTTAAGAAATAGTTGCACTTCCCCTGAAGAAAAATTTGTGGGTTTTTATAACATAACAGAGAACAGTGCCGAAAACTTTGAAAAAAAACAAATAATTAAGGCATATTAGAAAAAAACATTAAATTAGAAAAAATGCAGAGCTTCAAGGCTATGATGAGGAGCAAATATGCGAGGGAAATATTCAGGATTTCAGGCTCGTATATAGAAAATTGTTCCAAATGCAGAATATATTCATTGTGCAGCTCATAATTTAAATTTAATTCTTAATGATTCTGTAAAAGATATAATGTCTCTTCAAAAATTTTAGGACAAACTGGAAAAAGTATATGTGTATTTCAGTTCTAGTACAGCTCGGTGGCAAGGAATTAACAGCTGTTCAACAAATAACGAATGCATCACAAAAACACTAAAAAATTGTCCAACTAGGTGGTCATCCAAGTATGATTCCTTACTAGCAATAAAAAACAATTCAAAAGATTCGCAGTTCTTATCTCAAAGTGAGTATTTAGGAGTAAGAAGTCAAGTAAAGAAAACGAAGCCCTTGGTCCTCAGAAGCAGTTAGTAAATTTGAGTTTCTTCTTCTGTCTGGTTCAAAGGAAAAGTATTTGAAGCATCAATGTTGTTTCAAAAATTGCAGTCCAAATACAGATCTTCAGAAAGCAACTTACCTATTGGGACAAGCAAAATCAAACTTGGGTGGGTTAAGACACAAATTCGAAGATGTAGTGAGAGAAACTACGGAGTTAGCACATCATTGGAACATTGAAGTAAAATTACTTCCACACGTCAAAACAGATTAAAAAGTTTTTTGTTGAGCTATTTTTTATCTTATGAAAGAAATTGGAGACCTATTGGAAAGCCTTTAGAGATTAGGGTTTCAATAAAATCTCTTGATATATTAAATGAACAGATAACTACTGTCGTTCTTAGCGATGGAACAATGGTAGATGAGTTATTTTCATTTCTTGCTCCTGCAGCAATAGCAAAGCTACGAAATGAAAAGTTGCAAGGAAAAGTCTACAAAAGATGGTGTAGAAAAATACGATTAGATTTATCTTTCGGATTAATAACATTAATCACCTTCTAAAGCATAATGACTACAGAAAGTAAAAATGAAAAATATGTGTAACTATTAAAGATTTAGCAAACTTTTATTCTTAGAAAACAGCTGCTTAGCAAGCAAGTAGTTTACCAGACTTGTGTACAGCAGTTCAGTTGTATTGTTACCAGTAACATCTGCAATAGCTGAAAGGTCGTTTCAAAGCTGAAGTTAATAAAAACTTTTTTTAAGGAACAATATGACACAAACAAGGCTAAGTGCATGGCTATTAAAAGCATTAAAATGAAACCATGTCGTACTCTTGATTTTGTAGAAGTGGTTAATAAATTCATGGCAATGAGCCAAAAACGTTTTGATAAACTATAAAGCATTCATCCTTTCGAATATTTTGACAAGCCGAGAACAGATATTCACGAATTTTTGGTAAGTTAACATTCTTATTCTATAATTTCTAATAATATTATATAATATATATATATATATATATATATAATATATATATTATATAATATATAATATAATAGTATATATATATATATATATATATTATATATAATATAATATATTATATATATATATATATATATCATTAACTAGATTGATACTCATTTTTTGGAGGAGGGGAGGTAGAAATTAGATATTTAAGTAAAAATAGTAATAATACATTTGGAAGCAGAATGTAAAAAAGATGTTTTTGAGAATTTGATAAATTTTTATACAAAAAAGTGAAAAGTCTTTAATACATGTTTTTCCCTTTTAAAGAACATTTACACTCATTTTTACATACTCTTTCCAAAAATGTCATTACTTTTTATGCAAATATCTAATTTCTCCAATAAAAAGGAGTTGACTAATCTGATTTAAATTAGGCATATTAAACTATATATATATAGTATATATATATATATATATATATATATTATATATATAGATATATATACTATATTATATATATATATATATAATATAATATATATAGTAATATATATATATACTATATTATATACTATGTATAATAATATATATATAAATATATTAATAGTATATATATATATATTATATATATACTATATATATATATATATATATATATATATTATATATTATATATATATAAACTATATATATTATATATATGGTCCAAGGGGGCCCCATTTCCACTTTGGCGGGGGGGCCCTATGACTTAGTTACGCCACTGAATATAATATATATATATTATATATTATATACTATATATATATATACTATATATATATATATAGATATATATATAATAAAAATAATATATATATATATTATATATATATATATATCATTATCCACACCCCACCGTCTCTCCAAGACTGAGATATGTGAATAAGCGTGGAAACAGAAAAGGAATATAATAATATGACGAAAGTCGAAAGAAAGCCCAAG
>JABUQX010122451.1:0-12500 GCA_015478945.1 Trachelipus rathkii | reverse complement strand
GGACATGGGGAAGGAGGACTCCAGCTGATCTATTAATGCTCCAGGGAGAGTTGAATTTTGGCCCATCATTAAGATGGCAGGGGTGATTCCTTCTGAATTCAATGGGGCAGTACGCAGACACAATAGCACAATGGGGAGAAGATCTAGCCAATAATACTTCACATCTTTCAACTCATCCGACAGCATGGCTCGCAAAGATCTCAACAATGTTCTATGGGAGTTTTCGATGAGGCCATTGCTTTGTGGGGTATAGGCGGAGGTAAAGTTATGCCGGGATCCTAACTCCTCACACACACTCTTGAATAAGTCCGACGTAAACTGCGTTCCTCTATCAGAAACGTAAGTTCCTACCACTCCAGCTATGGGTAGAAATTCTCTAGTAATTACCTCCACTATGGTAGAGGTTTCTATGTTTTTCAAAGGGAAAGCAAAGAGATAACGGGAGAACCTATCAATCAATGTTAAAAGGTACTTATAGCTTTTGCATTGAGGCATTTTAAGAATGTCAATATAGACTACTTGAAATTTGGCCGATACTGGCCTATAAGATTCATATGGAGGGCTTATTTTGCGAAAAGATTTAGATCTCTGACATGCATCACAACTTTGTACAAATTTGCTTTACATACTTTGCATATTTTTCATACAAAGCGTCTTCTAAGGATGCCAAGAGTTTTCTTTTAACACCAATGCCCTAAAGAGTGTGAATAAGAAATGACAGAAAGAATAAAGGATTTCTGAAACAAAGACACGTGGTGGAAAGTGGAATAGATGCATCAACGACTAGTGAACCAAGTGCATTCCATAATAATAGTCTTTTGTTAAGCTTAAGACCCGTATTTTCTTGGTTTTTAAATATCTGAAGTTGTACATCATTTCTTGTGCTGCTTGGCAGTCTTTGTAGTCAATTTACAACTGAAAAAGCTTATAATACTTTCCCATTGTCGGAAATATTTGAAAATGATGCAAAAAAAAAAAAAAAAAAAAAAATGAAACGAAAATATTGTACCGTCTGTTGAAGAATTCTGCTTGGGTAGAAAATCTGGTGAAACTAAAACTTCATCACAGGATACTTCTGGAATGACTTCTGCTTCAGTTATCTGATCTTCAAATTGGAGAGAAGAGCTTGTTGCTGAAACTATATTTACTTTTTTTAGCAGAAGTGAAAGGAGTGGGCAAACTCGATGGCCACTCAGTGATTCTCTGAGCTGGATTTCTACTCAGAAAATCTGCAAGAATACTTTTTTCTGATTTAAAAGGATGTACAGTCAAATCATACTCAAACAAGAAAGTTAGGTATCGCTTCTCTCTTGCTAGCAAGTGACTGGCGTCAGTCTCCTTTTTAAGCGACTGTGTTACTGAAAGATTATCACAAAACACATCTACCTTCCTTGCTTTTACTATGTGGGTAAATTTCTTAATTGTTTTAACCAAGGCAAGGAGTTCCTTGCTATATATTCTTTAGCCAATTTCAGTAGGATTCAACCGATAACTATAAAATTCCAGGGGAACTTTTTTCATTTTCTGTAGAATCTATTACGCAAGCCAAGGGTGTCTGACTAGCATAAGTAAAAACAGATATTTGGAAATATTGGAAGGAAAACCCAAAGGTTTATAGCATTTCAATCGGATTAATCATCCGGCGGTTCCCAACACACTCAATACGTCCACGTGCGGAAACGACCTGGACACTTATGACGCATCGTCAGCACGTCAGCTGATGGCCCCACTCCACACAGTCCAAGCCCTATAAAATCACTCATAAATTTATTTATTTATTATTATATAATTACTTATTTAATACTTATAATTTATAATTTATTATTTATTATTATATTTATATTTTATTTATATTATTATTATTATTTATTATTTATTATTATATTTATATTTATATTATTATTTATTATTATTATATTATTATTTATATTATTATTTATTAATTATTATTATTAATTTATTATTTTATATATTATTATTATTTATTATTATTATTTTATTATTTTATTATATTATTTATTATTTATTATTTATTATTTATTATTTATATATATTTATTATTTATTATTTTTATCTTTTATTTATTATCTATTATTATTATTTATCATTATTATTATTATTATTTGATTATATTTTATTTTTAATTATTTATATTATTATTATTATTATTATTATTATTTATTATTATTATATTATTTATTATTATTTTATAATTATTATTATTATTATATTATTATTTATTATTATCTATTATTATATCATTATTATTATTATTCTTATATTTTATATTATATTATTTTATATCATTATTATTATTATTATTATTATTATTATATATTATATTTATTATATTAATTATTATTATTATTTATTATATTTTATTTTTATTATATTCATTAATTTATATTATATTATTATTAATATTGATTATTGATACATTCCATACATTATTATTATTATTATAATTATTATTATTATTAGTTATATTATTATTATTATTATTATTATTATATTATTATATTATTATTATTATTTTATTATTATTATTATATATTATTATTATTATTATATTATTTTATTATTATATTATTATTATTATTATTATTATTATTATATTAATATTATTATATTATTATTATTATTATTATTATTATTATATTATGATTATTTATTATTATTATTATTATTTAATTATTATTATTATTATTATTATTATTATTATTATTATTGATTATTATTATTATTATTATTATTATTATTATTATTTTATTATTATTATTTTATTATTATATTATTATCATTATTATTATCATTATTTTATATTATTATTTTTTATTAATTATTATTTTTTTATTTATATTATTATTATTATTATTATTTATTATTATTTATTATTATTATTATTATTATGATATTATTATTATTATTATTATTATTATTTTTATAATTATTATAATTATTATTATTATTATTATATTATTATTATTATTATATATTATTCTCATTATTATTATATTATTATTATTATTATTATTATTATTATATATTATTTTATTATTATTATTATTATTATTATTATTATAATTATTATTATTGTTATTATTATTATTATTACTTATTAATATTTATAATTTATTAAATTTATTTCATATAGGACCGAGATATTGACACGCTAAAACTATTAGAGCAAACAATGAATGGAAAAACTTTGTAACATGAATATATGCAAGGAGACTCTCAATAAACCTACATGAAGAAAACTGAAAAATAATAACAAATCAAAAGAACCCTATTCAGCAAAATGCTAGAGTGAAAGATTGGATCATAAATTGATCATCGTCTGAAAACTTGCGCATCTCGTACGAGCATGCGCGTTTATCGACCAGAGTAGCTTTTATCGAACGTGTTCCAGTTGTGAAAGGAAAGTTGTAAGTTTGCAAATGTTGTTTAAAATGGGTCTCACGACAGAGGAATATGTTTTTGTAGTTGAGTATTATTTCCGCTCTTACAGAGGTGGTCGTGAAGTGGTCCCGAGTTTGAAAATCGTGGAATAACAATTTCGAATAATAAATGAATGAGTCACAGAAGATTTTACTCTTCGTCAGCGGGATTCGAACGTTGGACTCCGCGTTGCTGAGTTAACAACAACCGGATGCTCTAACCACTAGGCCATCCACGTCCCCAAAAAAGAACGCTTCAAACTTAGTTTTTAAAGCACCCGGTTTTCTCATCCCATAAATGCTGAGTACTCAAAGGCCTGGACGACAAGAAGTAAAACAGTAACACAGTAACACAGCAAACATTGTTACGAAATTTTACCTTTCTGGTAGTGTACTGTGTCAAAGGAAGGGAAGGTCTGGTAGGCCAGTAGCTGTTTCGCAAATGAGAATCGCGGACGTGTTATCTAATAGGTGTTCCAATATCCCCAACGAAGTCTATGACGGATGGCCTTGAAACTGAACGTAAACGATACGTCCGTTCGCAGATTTTTAAGGGCATAGGTGGATGTCTATACCGGATACAGGTTGAACAGTTCTTGACAGAGCCAGATAAACGACCAAGGTTGGGTTATTGTGTAACATTTTTGTCTATGGTGTACGCTGATCCATATTTACTGAGGAATATGTGGTTACACGGAAAAGTCATATTCACTTGAACGGTTACATCAATCGGCAGACAACTCACTTCCTTGACATTGAGCGGTCATATAGTATCGTACAGAAACCGCCCCATAGTGCACGAGTCACGATATGGTGTGCTGTCTCAGCACACTGTCTATTAGATTGAGGACAGGCGACAGGGACATGATGATCGGACCATTCTGCAAGAATTGAGCCGGTTCTGTCGTGAAAGGGATCTTCACATGAATAGACAGTGGTATCAACAGGACGGGCGACTAGTCATACTGCTACAGAATTCTGGCCATGCTGCATGAAACTTTCCGCGTCGAATCATTTTACGTGCGGCGTACTTTCCATACACATCCTATCCCCCGATCTTACACAACTTGACGCCTACTTGTTGGGATCAATAAAGGAAAGTTGAAGGGAAACCTCTCCTGCGCGAAATGCTTGAGAATCTACGTAAACGATATTAACACTATCTACAGCTAGGTGGTGCACACTTTAAACACTTACATTGCGCCAAACCGTAGTAAATCAACACCCGAAATAGTGTGGTATGTTAGTTTCCCTTTTTAGTGAGGAGGACATAACACAATTTATAAGATGGAAACCTGGTAATATTGTTCGTCTTTTCATTTCAGTACTGTATGTTTGTCGCTTACTGTACTACTCAAAAATTTAAGAGAAAATATTGAAAAAGAAAATCAATTAAACAGATATTGAAATTATTATTATTAATATTAATATTATTATTATTATTATTATTAATTATTATCATTATTATTAGTATTTCTTCCGCATTATTTTATTATTAATTATTATATCTATTATTATTATTATTATTTACTTATTATTATCTATTATTATTATATTATTTATTATTTTACTAATTTTATTATTATTATTATTATTATTATTATTATTATTATTATTATTATTATTATTATTATTATTATTATTATTATTATTATTATTATTATTATTATTATTATTATTATTATTATTATTATTTCTTTTAATTAATTATTATTATTAACCTTTTATTAATTATTCAAATATTATTCTTATTATTTTTATTTTCATTCTGTATATTTTTATTATTAATTATTATTATTATTTTTCTTAAAATTATTATTAACAATTATTATTTATTATTTCATTATTATTAAATATAATTATTGTTTATATATCTAATTATTATTATTATTATTATTATATTATTATCGGGGCCATATATTATTCGAAATATCATATTACTTATAATTCAATCCTATATGATGTATTATTATACTCATTCACGTATTATTATTATCTATTTTATTATTATTATTATTGTTTATTTATTTCCGCGTACATTAAATAAGTTTAGGGGAACACCGAATTACTCTGATTTGCGTATATGCTAAGAACTAAATTGAACTGTAAACAATTGAATTCAATTACAGAATGTGGTAGACATAAAAAGAAAAAACTTCTTCTCTCTCTCTCTCACTCCTCTCTCCTCTGCTCTCTCTCTCTCTCTCTCTCATCCTCTCTCTCTCTTCTCTCTCTCTCTCTTTCTTCTTTTTTTTTTCTTTCTTTCTCTCTTCTCCAAAATGATATCGAAGAACCTCTTGCACAATTCAACTACAATCCTTATTTTATTTATTTTTTATTTTTTGAGAATCAAAGCATATTCTTCATAGTAAATTTGAATATATTGTATTTCTTTTAATAACTCGGAAATTTTAATTGGTCTCCATATTATGAATCTTTCTTTCCTACATTAACGGAAATACAGGGAAAATATAATTTTCTTCTAAGTATTTCCTCAGTTAAACCATAAATAAGGGTCTTTATTTTAGGTAACACAACATATTTACATTCAAAGGACTTCAATGTCAATAAAAACATTGTCCAATAACGTTATTGGGCATTTACCCATTTGAACATTACAATCATCACATTCCGTCGTTCTAGAAAAAGCGCGGTTGTGTATTCAGCTAGATATATTTCTACTTATGCCTTTAAAATTTCTCTCTTGGCGCTACTTGCAAACAAAATTATTCATCATATTTTTAGGCAGATTTTATTTGCTAAGATTAAAAACCAATGAAAATAAAATTTTTAGTTTTTAGCACTGTCGCAAATTTTATTATATTAATGAAGAATGTTTATGCGAGCAATATATAATATATATATATATATATATATATATATATATATCATATAATATAATATACAATATTATATATAAATAATATACTACTAATATATAATATATATACTATAGTATATATATATATAATATATATATATATACTATATATAATAATATATATTATGTATATATATATGATGATATATATATATATATATATATATATATATATATATAGTATATATATATTATATAATATATATTATATAGTACGTAATATATATATTATATATCATATATAATATATATATATATATATATATATTATATAATATATACTATCTATATATATAATATAGTATATATATATATATATATATAATATATAATATATATATATATATATATATATATATATTATATAACTATATATATGCACTAATATATCATGATTATTTACATAAATTTGTGTGTGTGCTTTATTATTGAATACCTTACATACGTAAGCTATAAATCCTCAGAAGTAAAGAAAAATATATAAAAAGAAGGAAAGCAGAAAAAGTGAACAAATGATTTACCTCTTCGCAGCCTATTTGGGATCATCAAGAAAATAGACAGCCTGGAGGACATGTCCTGTAACAGTTGTTGGTGGTTCCGGTCGTAACCACCGCAGCCCACAAGATTCTTGGTCAAAACATAAAGAACCACTAAACAATTAACACGGAATTAATCAGTTTCCATTACAGCGAAAGTTAGCTGATGAAAAAAATAAAAAGCTCTAATACTAACTCAGGGTATTATTAATTTGTATTTTATTTCTGATATGCATAAAAAACTATTGAAGAACATAAGGCTGGCAGGTAATCGTCTTGCTAAGTAGGAGTGGGATAGAAGACGAAGTTCATTACCGAGAAGAAGAGAGTGGGTGGGTAGTCTATAGAGGAAACTAACATTGAGGACATGTCACAAAGTAGTAATGTGTCCGAGTTCGTACCACAAATTCTGGCATATTATATATACGTATATATATATATATATATATATATATTATATTATAATATATATATATCATATATATATATATATCATATATATATATATATAATATATATATCAATATATATTATTATTATTGGAAAGGCAAACCGGTTTTTTTGACTGGTCAAAAAATGAACCCGAAGTACCATTTAGTTAAATAATAAAAACATAAATAAATAAAAAATAAATAAATAATAAAAGAAAATAAAAATAGAAAATAAATAAATAAATAAATTAATAATAAATAAATATTTTAAAATAAATAAATAAATAAATAACTAGCAAATATTTAATTACTTTTCATTATAGCCGTATGTGGCTCTGTGCGGGCTGCACCATCACCGCGCACCACACCGCTCCACACAACACCACAATGCACCAAATCTAGAGGGAGTTTGGCGACATGATATATTCCTCAACTTGGCACCCGCTTTGAGGGAGACGTAACCTCGTAGTAGACAAGATTACGGGGCCGTTTATCCCCCGGAGGGGGTGCTGGCTCCTCCAAGTAGGAAATAGCCGTAGAATGCTGAAAATTTGATATAAACCTTTCTTATAAGGTAACCTCGTCGCAGACAGACGTTTACGTGTCGCTACGAGCCCATTTGGGTGATGGGGGCTGTGCTCCAATACCTTGGAAAATCGGTCTTAGAATAGATGAAATGTTGGTATATACCCTTCTCTATACAGGGAACCTCGTCGCATCGAGGTTTACGTATTGCTACGGGTCCATTAGGTTTTGGGGCTTGTGCCTCCAAAACCTTGGAAATGGTCGTAGAATGATAAAATTCGGTATACACCTTCTTATAAGGGAACCTCGTCGCAGGCGAGGTTACGTGACACTACAACACCTATTGAGGGGTAGGGCTGTGCCCCCAAAAACCTTGGAAACGATCATTAAAGGATGAAACATGGCATACACCTTTCTCTATACAGCGTAACCTATCGTTCGTAGACCAGGTTACGTGGCTGGGGGTGCTGGCCCCTCCAATTAGGAAATGGCCGTAGAATTATGAAATTTGGTAAACACCCTTCTTATAAGGTAACCTCCATTGCAGACCTAGGAACAATTAAACATAGAATGTGAAATTCGGTATACAAACCTTTCTATAAGGTAACCTCGTCGCTCCCTAGGTTACCTGTCGCTACGTCCATATGGTGTTGGGGCTGAGCCCAAAATACCTTTGAAATTCGGCAATAGGAAGGATGCAAATTTAGGAAGAAAACACAGAAAAGAGGGAAGGAAATAATAGGACTGGAGGAAGACTCGGCATGGATGCAATCATTACGAAAGACCCCACAACCCGTTTCTTCTAAAGGTTGAAGCTGATTACTCCCATTTTCAAATGTCACTTTTCCTTTTCCATAAACAATCAACCAAATATATATATATACTATATATTATCATATATATTATATATATATATATAATTATATATATATATACTAAATATATATATAATATATATATAATATATATAATATAGTATATATATTACTATGTTTATATATATATTATGAATATATATATATACTATACTATTATATATATAGATATATATATATTATATATTATATATATTATTATACTATATATATATATATAATATTATTATATCTTTATATTATATATATATACTATATATAATAAATATATATAATATTATAATTATATATATATAATATCATATATATACTATATAATATCTATATAAATATTATATATAATATATATAATATATATATATATATATATATATAAATATATATATATATATCACCTATATTAATAATAATATAATATATAATATATATATACTATAATATATAGTATAATATATATATATAATATCATAAATACTATTTGAATACACTATAATATATATATATATACTATATATATATATTATATATATATATATATAATATATATATATATATATATATATATATATATCATATATACATATATTATATCATATATATATATATATATATAGAATATATATATACTATAACATTATATATATATATATATATATATATATATATATAATAATATATATATATATATATATATATAAGGTATATCTATATATACTATATCATATACTATATATATATATATATATATATAATATTATATATATATATATATTATATACTATATATATATTATATATATAAGTATATATAGTATATATAGTTATATCATATTATAGGACAAGTTACTCTAACGCCCACGACGCGAACGGGAGCTTCCGGATCAAAAATTTTTCAACAGGTAGCATCTATGATACATAATAGATGTTCTAAGGGTCGAAATGAATTTTTTTTTTTTTTTTTTTTTTTTATTTTTTTTTTTTTTTTTTTCTTCTTTTTTTTTACCTGTTTTAAGGCGAATTATATATTATTATTTGTAAACAGGTATTACACGGCCAATGTAGGGGGCTCAACGCCGACGGGGAACACAGGGGGGGACGTTTTTTATGATAACCCCGTAGGGGAGGGGCGGAGGAACCCCCGCGACACCCAACATACCAAAGAGCGGGGGGGTTCCGGAGACCCTCCCCGGAGGGGGGGAATAGCCCAACCCGCGTAGTTCCCACGGCAAGGTCCGACGAGACGCCCGACTCCTAACCATCGGTGCGGTATCCTTCGGGGTATCTGCTTTAATTACATTTTCCTTACTAAAATTTTACCAGGATTCCAAAAAATGTATTCCTTTCGCTATAGTATTTGTTGTAGTTTTTGAGATATGATTCTTTTTTTTTTTTTTTTTTTTTTTTTTTTTTCAAATTTTGACCTAGACCTTCGTATATTTATGCATCATAGAGGCTACCTGTGAAATTTTTTTTTGATCCCGAGCTCCCGTTCCGTGTGGGCGTTAAGCAAAGCTTTTACCATATATATATATATAATATACTATATATTATATATATTAATATAATATAATATATATTATATATATATATATATTAATATAATATATATATATATTATAATATATATAATATATATATATATATCATAATACTATATATATTGTTTATATAATATATAATATTATAGTATATAGATATATAATATCAGTGGATATATACTATATATACTATATATACTATATATATATACTATATCTATATATATATATACTATATACTATATATATGATATATACTATATATATATATACTATTATTATATATATATATATATATATATAATATAATATATTCCTAATGTTAAAACCAGTAATACATTTGTTTCTTAATTTTTATTTTACAAGTTTCATTTTGCAAACAAATTATCAACATTTTGTGTAGATTTTTTTTTTTTTAACTTTTACTTAGTTTTTTATTTATTTATTCAAATCATTTTTGTTTTAACTAAAATTTTCATTCTTTTTTAATGTTTATAAGCGTAAAAAAAGTTTTTGCGTTTTACAAGACCCTTAAAGCAGTAAAATTAGTAAATCGAAAGCAACTAGCCTCGAACCACCCCTCCCCCATCCATGATCTATTGAATCCTATTGATCCTATTGATCTATTGATCTATTGATCTATTGACTCTAATTGAATCTATTGATCTATTGATCTATGATCTATTGATCTATTGATCTATTGATCAATTGATCTATTGATCTATTTATTCAAGTCATATTTCTAGTAACATGTAGGATAAACATAACAAAATAAGTTCTTTGAATAAATATCCAGTAAGTTTAATAGTTTACATACCCTAAAGTAGAAGACCAGTAAATCAAACCATTCACTCCTCCCCTCCAGCCCATCCATGACAAATTGATCTATTGATCTATTGATGCTATTGATCTACTTGATTCAAGTCATAATTTCGTGTATCAATATTCGATAAACATAACATAAAAAGTTCTTTATATACTGACCAAGGAATTTAATGCTAACCGTAACAAAGTTTTCAGCCATCAATAAAGCCTAACATATCACATACACCTTGAACTACGTAACTATAATGAACACAACGACAAACCCTAAACATCCCTTCAGGCCACGAATAAAACTGCTCAAACATTTACAAAGCTTCCATACTTAAGCAAAAGTAAGTAACTAACATTGCATACAAACGTAACCTATTTTCTCACTTTTAATCCAAACACATCTCTTATCATATCAATATTAATTTTACATTACACATAGTAATAATTTAACAAAAGATTTATCATAACCCTTACTAATTATCCATACTGACCAACGAAATAAATATACTTAACGTAACAAAGTTTTTCACATCAATAAAGCTAACATAGCATAACCTGAACCAAGAAACAATATAATGTACAACGAAAAACCTAACATACCTTACGCCCACGAATAAACTGCTAACATAACAAGTTCCACACATTAACCAACAGTAAAGTAACTAACATTGCATATAGAACGTAACCTATTCACACTTTTTCAAGCATATCTCTAACATATCAATTTTAATTTTACATTAACATAGTAATATTTTTAAAAAAGATTTATCATAACCTTACCTACTATGCATACGGCCCAACGCATACAATGCCTAACATACTACAACCAAAGTTAATCAACACTCAAAATAAAACTAACCGTACCCTAACCTGAACTAAGAATATAATGTGCAACAACAAACCTTACATATCTTACGCACGAACAAACTGATAACATTAACAAAATTCAACACTTAACAACAGTAAGCAGCTAACATTACCTACAGAAATGTAACCTATTTACACTTTGTCAAGCATATCTCAAACATATCAATGTTAATTATACATTAATATAGTAATATTTACATCAAAAAATTTATACATAGGCCTCTACCTAACCTATCATGGTTTCCCAACGAATCAAATGCCTAACCATACACAAAGTTTTTAAAAATCAATAAAGCTACATATTTTAACCTGACTAGAAACATATAAATGGTACATCAACCAAACCTACCAATACCTAGCAAAAGAATAAAATCGGTAACAGTTAAACAATGTACAACTGATTAATATCGTTTACATTAACAAAAATTTATCATAACCTTATCATCAGCAAACCTAAAATAAGAGCATAACATACTTAACACACACACCCGCCCCTTGCGTACGAATAAACTGCCATCATTAACAAAAGTTAACAACTTAAAACCAAATCCAGACTACATAGCATAATCTGACAATAAGAACATAATGTTTA